>CAUYLG010005429.1:0-24828 GCA_963573385.1 Cacajao melanocephalus | reverse complement strand
TGCGCCGGCCAAAAAGTCGCGCTGGCAACCCGTGTGGCTCCTCCGCTGGGAATCTCCCAGTCTGTGGGCAACAAAAATTCATCTGAAACTGCGGGGTCCACTCGCTCTCTGCGCTTTCACTGGGAGCTACAATCCTGAGCTATTGTTAATCGGCCATCTTGGATCGCTCTCTCCGTCTGTCCTATTTCTTAACCTTGCATATTGCAACCCGCAGGGCCCACCTCCATCCCTTGCCTTGTGAGTCCTCTCATCCCACATTCTTCTTTCAGTTTTCACAGCTACTCCATTTCTTAACATCTTACCTTCCAAACCAATAGCTAGCTCTTTGACCATTCCTTAAGAATGTTTCTCTACTTGTAGCCCCTAATGTCCTCCAACTGATCTTGTTAGACACTTACAGAAAATTAGAAATTCATAAATTTCCCTAAAAGTATGGCTCAAATTACCTTTAGTTTCCTTCTCCTCTGTTTTTCTTTCCTTGGTATGGTAGGACGAACACTGGGTTTGGAATAAAAATAACTCAATTATGGTTCCAATGCAGGAATCTAACAACCTGAGTTCTAGGGAAAATGCATTTACCCCTAAAAAGTATTCAGATACTTCATTTTCTCATTTGCAAAATCAGGATGGATGACAACAGCTCTGCCTTAATGGCCATCAACTGAAAATGATAGATTTTTTCATTAATCATAAACTCAAAAAATATTGGCACTTATTCAGTGTCAGGCTGTGGCTGTGGTCGGGTATAACCAATTATGACCAGATAGTGTCTCCCATCTTAGATGTGAAAATAGTTTGTAAGCTGTAAAGCACCATGCCACTATTATTCTATACAAATTCTACCTCCTGGAATTTCCCTGTCCCTTTAATCTTATTAATTCAAACCTCAAGTTCCAAGGCAAGGTTGATTGAAGCACTCACTGCACACCTCAGAGCCCAGGAATACCTTTGACTAGAGGAATAAAGTTGCAGGCATTCAGGAGATGAGAACTCACACAGAGGTTACTAACCCCAAATCTATTCTGAGCAGCTAGAGAAAACTTCTCAAAAGTCCTTGAGAATGATAATGGGATGGGGTGGGCAGCCATGAAGACAGAAGCTGCCATCTGGCTTTATGCTCACCCAGCCTAGTCTTGGCTTCATACGCTGCTCTCTCGATTCCACCTTGCTTCGTGTTTCAGCTAACACAGATTCAGGGGTGGGGAAAGGCAACACCAGCCATCCTAACCATCTCAGACATGGCCTTTGACTTTTATTGGTTTATCTTCTAATACATCAGAAAGTCTTCATCTCCCAATTCCCGATGCTCTCAGAAAGATTATTTAGAAGTGCAAGTGTAAGAGCAGGACTCTCATCTATCACATCCCAAATCAGCAAACAAGAGAGAGAAACATCCTAGCAGCTGTCTATCTATAACTTGCATTCTCCCAGATTTTTAATCGATGCCAATTTTCTTGCTGTCAACACATTCTCTGTAAATTTAGACACTATCTGTTAAAGATCACTTCAAAAATATAATGTTACAGGTTTTCACTGATTTCCTTGAGTCCCATTTACAGTAAACCAATCTGTGCCAGAACTTTTTGGGACTAACAGCAAAAATTCAGACTTTAAGAAACGTCTTTTCATGGAACTAGCTATATGTAAGTCCAGAACATGTTAAATTGACAGAATATTCTTTCCTCATTCTCTCAGCTTTCTCCAGTGCCAGGACATTCTGAAATAAACACTTAGCTTGCAGCTGATTTTGAAGAGGAGGTGTCACTGCAATTCAGGATGTTTCCATGAGGGAATCTATGTCTTTCCTTTTCATAAATAAATCCAATACTTACATAATCTTCCAAGGTCATTCTTGGAACCGAACTCAGGCTGGGAGTGGTGACAACCGAACCCATGCTGAGAGTGGTGACAATTGTTTTTACAAGCTGAAAAGGTATGAGGTATATCAAAAGCATCTTCATGTTATAGACATGTAGTGAGGAATTTGGAATCTGGTGACATAAATGGTCAATAAATACGGGCATATTCTATCTACCCCTCAAGAAAACTAGGACCTGATTTCTATGAAAGAGAAAATAATCACTACACACACAAGCAGTGGCCTCCCATTGTGTACCACATTTCCCAGCAGAATACACCACCTGTGTTAAGAGCTAAAGTCATCTTGCTGCTGACAGATTGTCAGTAAACCTAAAGATGTGTGGTTGGGGACCACTGAGCATGACACAGACTTAGAGATAAAACCTGAACTAATCTTCCTAAAATGTTGCTGGCCCTTAGCCACCATATCTCAAGGTATGAGCTCCAGAACAAATAAGCATAAAATATTTAAACAACAAAGTCACCTGTTGCATCATTCCCTCCTGCAACCTCATGGGGGCTATGTCAGTACATGCCATGCCATGTAGATGGGTCAAGGTAGTAATATCCATCTGCAATGTGTTTATTCAGCAGGAAAGATTATCCAAATTCTTCATATCCAGAGTCAGTAAGATATTTCAGAGAAAGGCAATGAACTCGCACGTTGTTTATTGACCTTACCTGAGCATCTTATACCAGTGTGTCTGGCAGCTTTGGGAACTATTGTGTAAGTGGGGTTACCCGGAAGTGATTGCCAACATTCTGAACTATTTCATAATCAAGGATTTGGTGAATTCAGTGTGAATGGCATTGCCCATAACCTGTTCTTTTTTTATAAAGTAGATTTTTGCTCTGAAACAGACCTTATATAATTATTCCATTTGAAAATTCAGTCTTGCTTGGCAATTCAAGCAGTACATGTCAGTCCAAGGATCCATTTCTAATCCTCCAGTCAGCTCTCCCATTTCCACAGGCTGCTGTCTCTCACTGACACCCTTGAGAAGAGTAAATCTGGGCTGATGAAGGAACATTCTTTGCACACAAAGAAAAAGCTGCACAATCAACTACCTGTGTGGGCTCAGGGAGGCATCACAGGTTGGAAATTAGGCTGAAGAGTAAGTATCAAGTATCAGACTCTTTTGGGAAAACCCCAGACCCAGCCAAGAACCCTTGGCAAGAGCACATGGCTGAGAGCCTGGGACTTGGCTGCTGGCAGCTGACTGATATTTGACTCTTTAAAGAGACAAAGAATTAAAATCCAATCAGCAGACACATCTTCATAGACCTAGATAGACATGGTGAGCAAGTCACATATTTAAAATGGCAGAATGATCCAGGATGATTTGCCTAAAAGCTTGTAACCAAAATGGTTAGAGACAGAATTGCTAGCCGTTGGTGTCTGGGTTTCAGACAGAGTACAGGAGGACAGACTTTGGAATCTTGACTGTCACTAACTAGTTAGGTGACCATGGGCAAGTTATTTAATCTCTGAACCACCTGTGAGATGGGGAAAATAATAGGAACACCCATGCAGGGTTCTTGTGAGGACAAAATGAAGATTGTCCAACCGTGATTGTTAAACATAGGAATGGCCTCAGAGTAAATGCTCAAGAAAGGAAAGCTAAAATAATCAGAGGCTTAAATTAACAAACTTTTAAAGTGTTTCTTTAAAGCAAGATGAATAAATTCAGGGCCTAGAGACAGATATATACACAAATGGACATTTGATTTATGTACAGCAGTGGATAGACTTTTTAATAAATGAATAAATGGTACTAGGACAACTGAGTATGCAAATAAGAAAAAAAAGAATCTTTAATGGGTTGTACCTCAAATTTAGGCATAATATAAATGCTAAATGAATGAATAAACAAAAAGTAAATTTTATTCAGGATTAATTAAAAGCTTAAGTGTAAAATGCAAAATTACAATGTTTTTACAATAATATAAGACAGTAGTCCCTAACTTTTTGGCAACAGGAACTGGTTTCATGGAAGACAGTGTTTCCATTGACCAGCGGGGCAGGGTGATGGTTTCAGGATAAAACTGTTCCACCTCAGATCATCAGGCATTAGATTCTTGCAAGGAGCACTCAACCTACATCCCTCACATGTGCAGTTTAGGGTTTGTGCTTCTATGAACATCTAGTGCTGCTGCTGATCTGACAGGAAGCGGAGCTCAGGCTACAATGCTTGCTTGCCCACTAGTCACCTCCTGCTGTGCAGTGCGGTTCCTAATAGGCCATGGACAGATACCCATCCACAGCCTGACAGCTGGAGAGCCCTGATCTAAGATATCTTCCTGAGGGAGAGTGGTGGAGTTGAAGAAAGCATGGAGGGAACTTCTGAGTGATCTCTGGATTTGATTTCTTGACCCAGGAGAGAGCTGTGCGGATATACATTTTACATTATCCTCTAAGCCGCACATGTGCTTTATACAGTCCTCTGTATGTATGGTCTCACTTTCCCTTCACATCTTCTGTGGTCTCCATCCCTCTGAATGCCTTTGCAGCACATCCATGATCAGGCCATTTAGAGGGCTAATCTTATTTTTAATGGAAAAAAGAAATAAAATGTAATAAATATTTAAATAAAATAAATACAAATATGTTGTTTGTGTGGTAGCATAAGTGGGCTAGTTATAAATATACAGTGACTGTTTGACACAGTCCACAGTTTGACTTTAGTCAGGCACACAACCAAATGCTACTTCTTTCTCTCTCTCTCTCTCTCATTAAAATTTCATCTGCTACCTGTGCTCATACTCATCCCAGCTCATCTGTCAAGCTGCAGACCCAGGCCTTTCCTGTTTGCACTGACCATTTCCTGAAAATCCATTAATTCTCCCCTGCTTTTAGATCCTTTCTAGGCAAGTTGCCTCTTCTGGTTGGTGGACATATTCCTATCCATTCTTTGCCTTCTGATACAGTTTCTCAAAATGCTTCCTCTTCTTTTTTCAAATTTGCCCTTACTCCAGGTCCCCAGCCCCCAGATATTGATCTAGAGACTACATTCTCATTTTGTGGACTTACCGTATCCTCACATACCTATCAATTTTAAAGCAGCAGATCTAAAATCCATATTTACCCAATTACCTTTCGAGTCCACATTGAGAAAGATTAAAATAGGATTCACAGAGATATTAATAAAAGAATAGTTCTTTGTATTATTAATGTTAAACACAAAGTATATGTTTAATAAATACTTCATAAATTAAGAAATTGCACGTTAGGTTAAGCATTTAAAGCAAGTTAATGTTCAAATAAAGAAAGATATAACCAACTTGGGCCTGTACACTCTAAATTGGGTCTGCCTAATATACTCATGGTAATTAGTGTTGTGTCTGCACGCTCTTATTTTAAATAGGGTTCATTTTTAAACAGAAATGCTTAAGTTAATTAGCTACACGTTCTATTCTCTATTACTCCTCCTCTACCTAGAAAAAAATCCTGGTTATTTACTCTGTCCCACCACACCTATACTAACCACTATTCAGTTGGTAGGCAAAATACCTGCAAGGGAATCACCCATCTCTCAGTGCTGAAAAGAAATGAAGAAACAACAAGTAACCTCTGAGTCTCATGATTTCCCCTTCACGCAATGTCCAAAGCATACCTTCCCTAACATTACTCCTCTCACATCAGTATCTGAGCTTGCACTTAATTCTTCCCCTAACCTCAATGACCTGATCCTGGCTCCAGCAGGGTCAGCGTTTCAATCTCCTCTACTCTCTTACCCATCTTCAGAGGACATAGGTACTAGATCCATCCCTAAGAGGTAGGCAAGTTCTGCCTCCAGTGTAGTCCAGCTTACCCTCCACCCTGGGCCAGAGAGACCCGAGAGACAAGCTGAGAGACAAAATCACCAGTGTTACTAGTGTTTCTGACACAGTACAAGACACCCTGGCAGAAGGAATGAGGTCAAGGAATGGCTACAACTTAGTCTCATGGAGATCAAGACTGCGCCCTTCATAGTTAGGGCAATCTGATGACCCTTTGCTAATTTTTCTAATCCCTACAGTTTCACTGCTCTGGGTCCTTTTAGGAAAAAAAAAGTACCAGGATAAGATAGCACCTCCAGAGACCAGTGTAGATCACAGTTATTTTTCTTCATTTGCTAATTCGTTTATTTAGCATCTATATTGTACATAGATTAGAGAAAGAATATAAAAGAAGCATAAATTGTGGTCTAAAAAACAAAATGAGAGAAAACATCAATAACCACGGTAGGCTTTTAGGAGAAGAAACTCTCACCAGTAAGGGTGGTCTAAAAATGCCTTGTAGAGAGAGGTGTCCAAACTGGAACTTAAATATAAGAATCATTAAGGAAGGTAGGGAGGAGAGCATTGCAGACAGAGGGAAAAACACTTTAAAAATCTAGGATACAGGGATGTGCCCAGAATGTTTGGGGGCAATAAAGAAACCACAGAAGCTAATGATTGCAGAAGAAAGCAGCAGAAAAGAAGCAGGGTTTTAGGGTGGTCTGCCAGGTAGAGGTGCTGGGGACTTTTTTCTGTGGGTAATATGGAATCATGAAGGTTTGATTCAATGGTACAGTGCATTGAGGTTAAAGAGGGGAGGCAGAGAGTCCAGCAAGGATGGTGTCCAAGGTCCAGAGGAAAATGGCTATGTGAGGATGCAGAGGAAGGCAGGCGAGGCTTGGGAGAACAGGAGTAATCATTCTCCAGCGAAACATTTTTAGGTGAAGAAATCAATGTCTACATGGATGGCCTGAAGCAGGGGTGATAAAAGGGGAAGACCAGGCCGTGCCACATTGGATGATGACTTGTCTGTAGACTCTTACAGGCAAAAGACTTAGATCATGCTTAGTGTCAGTGGACAGCCTCTGTATATCATAGTGTATACATGTATATTGTGTTTTGAGATATTGACAAATGATATTATAAATCTACAAGATTAGTTAGAAAAGTAGTATTTCTTTTACCTTTATCTCATATTTTAACATAAATTTCATAATGTTTTAATCAACTACAAAATATATTAGAACATTGGTATGTGTGTGTAAAATTTATAAATACATAAGTATACATGTATTGGAAGTGTTTGCTCATTTTTTTTTAACTGATAAGGGTGAGTGATCGAAAAGTGTGGAGATAAGGAGTGTGAAATAAACCTTGAGCCCAGGGTCACATCAGCCTGAGTCGTAAGCACTATCTAAAATACAGATAATATTGCAATGCATGGTGTTACGTGCCTGTAGTCCCAGGTACTTGGGAAACTAAGCAGGAAGATCGCTTGAGGCCAGGAGTCTGAGGCTGCAGCATGCTGTAATTGCACTTGCCAAGCAGCCACTGTGCTCCAGCCTTTGCAACATAGTTAGACCCTATCTCTGAAAACAAAACAACAAAACAAAAACATACAATAAAATAAAGTAAAATATATAGAATATGGTAATGTCACTCATGTCACTAGGAAGAACAGAGCCAGGAAAAATTCCTCCACAGAGCTCCAGACATGGGCTTGATAAGTAGCCTCCAGGCCAAATGGAGCACACATGCGCATGTGCACACACACACACACACAACCCACATAGTAGAGAATTTACTCTAATGAATCTCTATTTACCCATTACTCATATTCAACAAATATCAACATTTTGCTATACTTGCTCCAACTAGCTTTCCTTTTTTAACTTCTTCTTAAATTGCATTTAAAAGCAAATTCCTAAAATCTTGCTACCTTGCCTAAATATTTTCCATATAAAAATAAAAATGAAGATTATTTTCTTACACAGTTTTGTCATCTAGAACAAAATTAACAATAATTCTTTGATATCATCTAACAGTCTGTCTCAAATGTGTTGTTTTACAGTCAGGACTTGTTATTCTCGTTTTATTATTTTGTATTGGGATCTATACAGGGTCTACACATTTGATAATGCCTTTTCTCCTCCATTCCCTTTTTAAAATTATTGTATGATTTATAGATCATGAAAAGCATGAATCTAAGTGGATCATAGAGTTAATTTTTGACAAGTATATACACTTGTATGACCCACACCCTTATCAAGATGGAGAACATGTCTATCGCTGGAGAGTTTTCTCATATCCTTATCCAGTCAGTTCCCCACCTCAGAGGCAATCACTTTTCATAGATTGGCTCTGAACTTGCTCTAGAACTTTATATAAATATTATTATAAAGTACACATCTTTTTTGTGTCCAGCTTTTTGACTTGGCGTAAAGTCTTTGGGATTTATCCGTATTTGGTTGCATTAGTAATTCATTCCTTTTTAATGCTAAATATTATTTCATTGTATGGATATATTATGATTTGTTGAGTTATTTACTATGGATTAAGTTGCTTCTTGTTTGAGGCTATTAGAATAAAGGTGCTGCAAAGCTATAAACATTCTCTTTTAAATCTTTTTATGGGTATAAGCTTTTGTTTTTCTGGGGTAAATATCTGGGATTGAAATTAGTGGTTTCTATGGTAAAAATATATGTAAATATAAGATACATTATATAAAATCATTTAAAAATTTTTCTGAAGTGTTGTTATCACTTTACACTTTCACCAAGAATGTATGAAAGTTTTTGTTGAATTATATCCTGTCAACATGTTACATTTTTAATGTTTTTAATTTTACCCATTCTAGTAAGCATATAGAGGATTTTTTTCTTAAAGGAATTAAGTCAGGAGAAATAAAAAATGTTCCATGTCCTGGATTTGGCCGATATTTTTCTTCCTGGTATAGGTTAACTTCGTCCCCTATCCCATTTATTTTCAGTAAACATTTCTGGAGCTTCTTACTCCTTTGTGTAGAGCTATGTATTTATCTGGTATAATTTTACTTCTGCATAAAAGGCTTATTTTTAACATCCCTTATAGTGCAAAGCTGTTGGTAATAAATTACTTCAGCATTTGCATGTATTTAAAGTCTTTATTTTGACTTTGACTTTGCCTTTGAAAGATATTTTAGTGAGATAAAGAATTCTAGGTTGACTGTTTTTTCTTACAGTACTTTAAAGATGTTGCTTTATTGTCTTCTAGCTTGTGTGGTTTCTTACAAGAAATCTGTTATCCTTACCATTATTCCTTAGTATGTACGTAAGGTACTTATTTGCTGACTGAATTTATCTTTTTCAGCAGTTTTAAGAAATTTTATTGCACTTTTTCATGGCGTATTTTTCTTGGTTTACTTGTATTTGAGTTTTATTGAACTTCTTGGATCTGTAGGCTGTAGTTTTTATTGAATTCGGAAACATTCAGCTACTATTACTTCAAATATTTTTCTGACCTCTTTCCCATTTCTTCCTCTAGGGATTCCAATTTCACAAATCTTTGGCTCCTACAAGTTGTCCCTTGGTTCACTGATGCTCTACTCATTTTTTTCAACACTTTTTTCTCTGTTTCATTTTAGATAGTTTCTATTCGGGTTCCTTATCTTTTTTCTTCAATCTCTAATCTAACCAACCAATCTAGTATATTTTTCACCTCAGGCAGATTTTATCACTAAAATTTTTATTTTTGTATCTATTATGTCTCTTTTGGTATAATCAATATTTACTCTAGTGTGTTGGCTATATGGAATAGTGTTATAGTAATGCTTTCCACATCCTTGACTACCAATGCCATCATCGGTGGCATATCTGTGTTAGTTTCAATTGACTTATTTTTTCCCTCATTATGGGTTATATTTCCCTGCCTCCCAAAACACCTGGTAACATTGTATTGGATGCTAGACATTGTGAATGTACCTTAGGTGGGAAATATTTTTGTATTCCTAAAAACATTCACAAACTTTGGTCAAGGTTACATTACTTAGAAACAGTTTGATTCTTTAGCTCTTGCTTTTAAGCTTTCAGGTAGGACCTTCAGCACAGCATTTAGTCTAGGGCTAACTATGCCCCACTCAGCAAGACCCTTATTAGTTCTCTATCTGATGTCCCATGACTTATGAAGTTTTTCATTCTGGCTCGTGGGAATCAGCACTGTTCCCAGCCCTTTGTAAGCTTCAGACAATTTTCCCTCTAATCCTTTTAGTGATCTTTTTCCTGGCTGAAGGTAATTTTCTCACATGAATGCTCTGATTAGTAATCAACTGAATATTCAAGGGGGACTCTCTAGAGACTTTCCAGTTTCTCCCTCTGAGCATCTCTGTTCTGTAGTACTTGTATTAGTCTGTTGATGCTACTAGCCATGATATATCTAAGACTGGGTAATTTATGAAGGAAAAAGATTTAATTGACTCACAGTTCCACATGTCTGAGGAGGTCTCACAATCGTGGTGGAAGGTGAATGAGGAGTAGTCACGTCTTATGTGACAGCAGGCAAGAGAGTGTGTGCAGGGGAACTCTCCTTTATAAAACCATAAGATCCCATGAGAACTCACTCGCTATCATGAGAACAGCATGGAGGAGCCCCCTGCCCCCATGATTCAATTACCTCCCACCAGGTCCCTCCCATGACGTGAAAATTATGAGATTTACAATTCAAGATGAAATTTGGGTGGGGACACAGCCAAACCATATTATTCCACCCCAGCACCTCCAAAATCTCATTTCCTCACATTTCAAAACTAATCATGCCTTCCCAACAGTCCCCCAAAGTCTTAACTTACATCAGCATTAACTCAAAAGTCCACAGTCCACAGTCTCATCTGAGACAAGGCAAGTCCCTTCTACTTATGAGCATGTAAGATCAAAAGCAAATTAGTTACTTTCCAGATACGGTGGGGATACAGGCATTGGGTAAACATACCCAAGCCAAATGGGAACAATTGGCCAAAATGAAGGGGCTACAGACCTCATGGAAGTCTAAAATCCAACAGGGCCGTTATTCAATCTTAAAATTCCAAAATGATCTCCTATGACTCCATGTCTCACATCTAGGGCACAATGATACAAGAGGTGGGCTCCCATGGTGTTGGGAAGCTCTGCCCCTGTGGCTTTAAAGGGTACAGACCACTTCTTGGTGGGTTTCACAGGGTGATGTTGAGTGTCTGTGTCTTTTCCAGGCACACAGCGCAAGCTGTCAGTGGATCTACCATTCTGGGGTCTGGAGGATGGTGGCCCTCTTCTCAGAGATCCACTAGGCAGTGCCCCAGTGGGGACTCTGTGTTGGGACTTCAACCCCACATTTTTTCCCTTCTGCACTGCCCTATCAGACCTTCTCCATGAGGGCCCTGCCCCAGAAGCAAATTTCTGCCTGAACATCCAGGAGTTTCCATAAATCCTCTGAAATCTAGGTGGATGTTCCCAAACCTCAATTCTTGACTTCTGTGCATCCACAGACTCAACACCATGTGGAAGCTGCCAAGACTTAGGGCTTGCACTCTGAAACCATGGCCTGAACTGTACCTTGGCCCCTTTTAGCCATGGCTGGAATGAACAGCACCAAGTCCAGAGATTGCACACAGCAGAGGGGGGCTCTGAACCTGGCCCAGGATACCATTTTTCCCTCCTAGGCCTCCAGTTCTATGATGGGAGGAGCTGCTGTGAAGCTCTCTGACATGGCCTGAAGACATTTTCCCCATTGTCTTGGTGATTAACATTAGGGTCCTTATTACTTATGCAAATTTCTGTAGCAGGCTTGAATTTCTCCTCAGAAAAATGGGTCTTTCTTTTCTATCACATTGTCAGGCTGCAAGTTTTCCAAACTTTTATGCTTTTCGTCCTCCTGAAGTATATTCTGCCAGATACCCTAAATCACCTCTCTCAGGTTCCTAGGGTAGGGGCAAAATGTCACCAGTCTCTTTGCTAAAGCGTAACAAGAGTTGCCTTTGCTCCAGTTCCCAACAAGATCCTCATCTTCATCTGAAACAATTTCAATTTTGACTTTATTGTCCATATCACTATCAGCATTTTGTTCAAAGCCATTCAACAAGTCTCTAGGAAGTTCTAAACTTTCCCACATTTTCTTGTCTTCTTTTGAGCCCTCCAAACTGTTCTAACCTCTGCCTGTTTCCCAATTCCAAAATTGCTTCCACATTTCTGGGTATCTTTACAGTAGTAGCACCTCACTCTGCTAGTACCAACTTACTCTATTAGTCTGTTCTCACACTGCTAATACAGACATACCTGAGACTGGGTAATTTATAAAGGAAGAAGGTTTAATTGACTCACAGTTTTACATGGCTGGGGAGGCCTCAGAACTCCCCTTCATAAAATCATCAGATCTCACGAGACTTATTCAGTATCATGAGAGCAGAATGGGAAAGACCCACCCTCGTGATTCAAGAACCTCCCAGCAGGTCCTTCTGACGACACATGGGAATTATGGGAGCTACAGTGTAAGATGAGATTTGGGTGAGGACACAGCCAAACCGTATCAGTACTCTCCCTTGTGAACTCACACTTCATTGGCCTCTTCAAACACTCAGCTTCATCTCTTTAACTCAGGGAGACCTCTGAGCTTTGCCTTGATCTCCCTTCATGCACCACAGCCTGGAGATGTTCCACAGTAAGCTGGTCAATTATAGTGGTCACTTAGTTTGTTTTTGTTTCTCAGGGATCACTGTCTTTATTGCTTGATGTTCAGTGTCTTGAGAGCCATTTTTTTTCCATGTATTTTGTCTACTGTTTTAGTTGTTCCAGTCAGGAGGATAAGTATATACCCTGTTACCCCCGTCTTGGTCAGAAAGCACATGCTTCTTTACAAATCTGTCTTGTCAGATCTACAGGAGGAGCTGCTGAGGCACAGAGCAGCCAAATGACAGATGACAAACCACAAGAATTAATTAAAGAGGATAATTAGAAGGCAAGCCTCTCAGCCAGAAACTTAGCCTAATATCCTTTCTCTTAGATAATATGATGTTGGCAATAGCGTCACACAATTCACTCAGGTCTACCAGGAGAATCTAGTGAGGCCTTGGAAACAAGAGTGCAATGGTTAGTCTGAATACTAGGAGAAAGAAAAGAACAAGATTAAAGTAGTGACGGAGGTCTCAACCTTGGGCCACGTAATTTACCCAGTCTATTCCATCTTCCCTGCTTCCCTAGCCTCTGACAGCTTACCTCTGCTTCTTTACCTTCTAAGAAACACAGTGCTTTGGACCTTGGACTACCTCTTTGTGATCTTTAAATAAACTTAGTGCTCATCCCAAAGCATAGAGCACACATAAAGGGACCTGAAAAGGTGGATTCTCAGAGTAGGATGTTAAATGATTTGTAGGATGTACTAAGAGGCATACAGCAGTTGCTTTCTTAATATTTCATGCACTTCAGCGTATCTACTTTTATCACTGACTACAAAAATCTCTATTTCTAAGTCTTCGGAAGCCAATATGGGTAGTGGTGGTATGATTTGATAGCACACTGAACACCAAAAATGTTGACACCTATCTCCTGCCTTCTCAAGGCAGAGCTCAGTGTAGTACCACCAAGATCTGGAGATTCAATCAAGATGGTTTCTGGTTTGAAGAAAAGATGAAGACAAAGACATATGATGAGAGAACTCTAGTGGGAAGATTGTTTAACAGGTACAGTCTTTTCCCTTTTGTAGATATTTGTAGGGTTTGTTACTATTATTATCATTTAGTGGGCCACACCCAAATATTATCCCCTAGGAGGATGTGTTAGAACCTAAATGTTATCCTGATTGACCAAACCAGGAGCACCGGGCTTTGACTAGGCAGTTATGGGGATATCGTGTGAGAATATCTTTTCAAAATATCAGTTATCTTCTGGGAAAATGCAGAACGTCCATCCTAACTTTGAGAAATCCTCACGGGATATTTGTGATGACCACATTTTGTGCTCTAACTGAACTATATCCTTCAACTTACTGAGGAATAATTGGTTATACTTCAGTACCTGTAGTGGTAGCTTAGAAACCTGAAAGGAAAATAGTCCTGGTGAAAGGCAGTTAGAGAGAAGGCCTCCATAGGAGCGTAGCTACAATGCTGATTATGAGGAGTATCAAACAAAGCTACACAGCTATGGGCTTCCCTGGGGAATTTTCTTTCTTTTGTCTAGATTTTCAGCTAGTTCATGTCTGAAAATGAAGAACAAATAGTTCATCGCAAAAGTTTACAATTTTACAAGCGCCACTGTTTAGACCAAAAAAAAAAAAAAAAGAAAATAGAAAAGAAAAGATAAAACCATGCCAATGGACTTTAGTTTTTTTTAAGAATTGCCAAACAAATCTTCGTAAAACATATTTTGGATCAAGTCACTAAGAGTTCTCTGCCCTACCTCTGCCTTACAATTACCTTTTTCTATTCCCCAAGAGAAGGAACGTAAATCATTTTACTGCAAACCTACTATGTATAAAGACTTATTTGACATTTACATGTTTATTTTTAGGTGATTACACTCATTTTAAGGACTGATAAATTCAGACAAAGTGTTAAGAGAGCTTGAGTGACTTACCTAAATTCCCACAGCCAGAAGGAAATAACCAGACTCACAGAAGACAAGTTTGCTTGATTCTAAAGTTCAGGCTCCTTCAATTATGTCTCACAGCCTATGCACCGTATATTTTTTTCTTTTAACATAAAAGTAATGCACGAATACAGCTCATTATAAAATATTCAAGAAATACATTCGTATGTAGGAAAACACGTAAGTTCCCACTCTCCCACATCCAACTCTCAGCAGCCAGCCAGATGAAACAATTGCTAACAGTTTGTACGCCTTTCTGGTCTTGTTTTAACATTGACAAATACGTGTGTGCAAATACACATGGAAACTTTTTAATAGTTAAAAAAGTTCTCATACTTACTACTTTCACCTAATATTATGTCATACTGATATTTCCCTTAAGTAAATGTAAATCCAATTACATATTTTAAACTGCTACACAGCATTTCACAGTTTGGATATATTTCCCTTTATTTAGTACTTGCTTACAAATGGGCATCAAGGATTTCCAAATAAGCATTTTGTAAACCTGTGTGAATGCTGTTTAGACAGATAATCAGAGGTAAAATGCTGGCTACAGGTAAATACATGTTTTGCTATTGCCAGGAGCATATACTAGTGCTAGTTTATCTATCGTCTGGTTTCAAATCAATAATTATTGGTGAAGTTGATTATTTTCCTAACTTTACTCATTTGCATTTTTTGTTCCGTGAATTGCTTGTTGATAATTTTGGTTCATTACAGAGGGCCCCCAGCTCCATTTTCTTATTGATATATAAATCTTCCCTTCATATTATGGATATTATTTTTTGTTATGTGGGTTCCAAACATATTCTCTCAAGCTGTCTTTTATCACTTAACATTATTTAAGATGTCTTTAGTCAAGTAAATGTAAATTCATAATTATAAATTTGTAATAAGTTTAATTTAAATTTAGATAAGTTAAATTTGTATGTGGTCCAGTTTACTAACCTGTTTTTCTTTATAGCATTTGGGTTTTGTGTCTTAGAAAAAAAAATCCTCCTCCTCTCATTTTAACCACCACCTTTGGTCAGGATAACAATATTAAAAAGTCTTCATTTTTTACCTAATCCTGCATTTCATTTAGAATTTACATTGATGTTAAATTGGGCACTGATTTAGTTTTTCCCAAAATGAAGGTTCCAGAATGTATATTTCTTGGAATGGTGGACAACATAATGTGAACCACCCTTTCTGCTGCGAATAACTGAAAAGCCAGAGGAAAAGGTAAAAATTCATTCTTAAAAACACCAAATGACTAATAAACTAAAGAATCAAAAGAGGCTATAGTTTCCAAATTAATAGAGGGGGAGAAACGGAATGATAAAATGACATGAGTCATTATTTATTTTACACATTCTCGGGATTAATTTATTAACAATTATTTAAGAGTTTTGCAGCTTCATTCATAAGTTATATGTATCTACGGTTTCCCTTTTCCATGCCATTCTTTTTTGATCTGGGTAGGTGTAAGGGTTATGCTAACCTCACAATTCAAGTTAGCAAAACATCTTTATTCTATCTTTTTAATAGTTTACAAAACAAAAATTATTTGTTTTTGAAAAGTTTGGCAGCGACTGCCTATAAAAGATTGGGATCTGCTGCCTCTATGGTGTAAATCTTTGGGTACCTTTTCTATCTTTCCATTGATAATTGATTTTTTTTCTACTCTTTAGCTAGTATAGGTGCTGCTTTCCTATAAAATGTTCATTTCTTAGGGATTTTTTTTCATATGGTAGTTTCCTGTAATACTAAAATTTTATTCATAATTATATCTTTTTTCTTTTATTATTTTATCATTTTGTAGGATCTAATGTGTCAGTGGAATATCTGATGCCAAATTGACTCGCATTTTGTTGGGTTAATGCTAGCTCTGAAACCCAAAGAGAGCTTTATGGGTTTTCCTTTGAGTTTTAAGGTTTTCTATTGTTGGTGTCATACAAAACATATAGAAAGGCAAGGGTTGTTTTCCACTTCATACTCAGACTGCTCAGCATCCAGGAGTCATTCAACATAAAGATTCTTGTTGTTTTTTTTTTCATGTTACCCCTGGCCCTTAGCTTCTCCTTGTCCTTTAATTTTCTCTTTCAGGAGAGATGTGGGAACTTTTCATTTAGCCTTCATACCACTCAGACTTTTAAAATCTTCATTATTTTAACATGTTTTTCAGAATAATTTTTACTCACTACTTTTTAAAAAACTTTTTAGCTAAATGCATTCCTCTCTTTCTACGATCACATTTTTAAAAAATTTCCACACTTGCAAATTGCTTCTTTAGCATAATCAACTTGTCTTGTTTTCTGGATGCAATATGTTATCTTAAACTTCTATAGAAGTCACTTATACTTATTTTAATGTATTCTCTATTGTGATGACTTTTTCTTTGTGGGTTATTTAACCTTCTATGTATCTATATATTTTGCAAAATAAGCAAACTAAGGTTAGTTTACTTCAAATATTCTGTGATTATTAGTAGCATTCTTATCTTTCCATTGAAGAATTTGCTCACTTCTCTATGGAAGCTGCTTCTGTTTATTGTAGCCTGTATCTGAGGAGAGAGAGAATGTGCTCATTGGTGATTGGCGTATGCCATAGTTTCATTTTTGGTTCTGGAATGGGTCCCTTTTCCTCCTCAGGGTAAAAAAGTATCTAGACCAAGCTTTGGTAAACTTTGCTGGAAAAGGCCAGACAGTAAATACTTCAGCTTTATGGGCCACATGTACTCTACTGTAACTATTCAACTCTGCTGTTGTAGTATAAAAACAACCAGAGCCACTATGTAAACTCATGTATATGGCTGTGTTGCAATAAAACTTTATTTTCAAAAATAGGCAATTAGCCTATGAGTTTGCCATAGGCTGACTTAGACCATTAGTCCAGAAATGGCACTAATGGGGCTTCTGTTATCCACTCCTGAATGTGGTAGGTGCTGAGCAGGCCATTACTATATTAATCTCTAACATTTACAGAGCCTTTATAGTGGCTTAGATACTTCAAAAACATTTAAAAGTGCAACTGTTCATTGGTATCCATGGAGGATTTGTTCTAAGACCATCATAGATATGAAAATCTGCAGATGCTCAAGTACCTGTAAAATGATGTAGTATTTGCATATAACTTACACATCTCCTCCCATATAAATCATCTCTAGATTATTTATAATACATATGATGATGTAAACGCTATATAAATAGTTGTTATAATTTATTGTTTTTATTTGCATTCTTTTTATTGTGGTGTTATTTTTTATTCGGTTGTTTTTGGGAACATTTTTCTTATTTTCTTTTGAGATGGAGTCTTGCTCTGTAGTCCAGGCTGGATTGCAGTGGCGTGATCTCGGCTCACTGCAACCTCTGCCTCCAGGGTCCCAGTTCAAGCTCAGCCTCCCAAGCAGCTGGGATTACAGGCACGAGCCACCATGTCCAGCTAATTTTTGTATTTTTTAGTAAAGACAGGGTTTCACCATGTTGGCCAGTCTGGTCTTGAACTCCTGACCTTGTGATCCACCCGCCTCGGTCTCCCAAAGTGCTGGGATTACAGGCATGAGCCACTATGTCCAGCTAGGGAACATTTTTCATCCACAGTTGGTTGAATCTGCAGATATGGAGGGCTGAATGTATTAATTCATTTAGCCTTTATAACTTCATGGAGCAGACTCTATTATTATTATCCTGGTTTTACAGGTGGGGTAACCAAAGCATGGCGTAGATTAAGAAAAGTTTCCGTGGTCTTACAGTTAGTGAGTAGCACAATCAGGATTCAATTCTACAGTCTGGCTCTAGAGCCTTAGATTTATCCATTCTACTGCCTCCTTGGTGGTAATTCTGTTTCTTCTGTTAAATTGTAAATAGTTCTGCATTTCTCTTGGATCATAGTAAGGGTGATAGATCAGAATGAATGTAATTTGGTCCTTGAAGATTAATTATATCACCATGTGATTGATGTGTAGTTAGCATGATATAATATCAGTGAAAGTTATACTGATCCACTCCCGTAATTATAAGCATGAAAAATAGTTACTATCCTCCTGGGATCTTTCTAAGACATCTTAAGTCTTATATTCATACACGGCTATAACTGTTTGAAGAAATTTGTTGGAATCTGCAGCCAACCAACCGTTATTAGAGGGGTCTTAGTCCCAAGTGAAAGATGCAGTTTACCTTTGACAACTTCATGTTAAAACCAGTTAGCAGTCTTTGATGGAGACCATGAACATAAGGTCACCATGCTCACTGGGTTACACTACTTTTACTCATTTTCAAAAAGACAAGACTATGATTGACTAGAAGCCAAAAAATGTAGTACTCATTTTTAACTTGCCACTCTCCAGAGGAAAAAAATATATATTGATGGAATTGAAAAGAATCTCACTTTAACTCAATGACCACAGAAAGGTAGACGTCTTGAAGATCTAGCTAAAGGCAATGTGTGGCAAGATGACAGCTGAGAACCAGAGTTTTGATTCCCAGGACTGATGGTTGTAACAAGCATTATCTCTAAGCAAACGAATGTAGACAGACGGATTTCTGTCAGGAAACATGATTGCTTCCATTTGCAGTGTGTAAGGTTGTTTGACACTTTGTGAATCAGAAATTCTAGAGACAAAGGACCAGATCTTCCCTTGTTTTGCTTGAGAAATGATTAAATCCCTTACTGCCACCTTATTGCCAGACTGCATTTGTTGGCAACTTGGAGTGTGTTTGTGTGCGTGTGTGTGTGTGTGAGTGAGTGTGTGTAGGTAGAGCGACTAGGAAGTGTAGAAGAATGGAAATTTCTTAAAGATTTTGTCATGTTTCTTTGTAAACTTTAAAAAAAAATCTCCAAATTTGCTGCTAATTTGTAAATATTTCACTCTTGAGTCACCATAATGCTTCTTCCTCAATTTCTTTCTTAGAGATACATTTTCTTGGTACAGACTTACTCCTGTTTCTAGTCTTTCCCATCCCCATTATCTCCTCATTGCTTCCCTGAGGTTGCAGAAGTGAAAGGATATGCTGACAGAGGCAGAGGCCCAACAGCATGGAGTTAGCATTGACAGTTTCTGGCCTCAGGGATGGAGGAAGACTCTGGCAGTGAGCATTAGAACAAAGTGTAGGCATCACAAAGAGTGATTTTCTGAGGATGCAGAACTAGAAGCCTTGGAAGGGTGACTCTGAGCATGGGCTTTTAATTAAAAAAAATAGGAATTTGGAATTATCTCCCTCACCTGTGAAGAAAAGCCACCCCTTGCCACCCAATTAAGGGAGGCCTTAAGAAAAAGCCCAAGCTACCTCATACAGGCCTGGGTGTTCCCACAACATTCATGAGCTGAGCCTCCCCATAATCCATAAGGGTGAAACACTGGCATTGTTTTCGAGATGGAAAATTGCTGTTAACTTTAACTGTGAAGGAAAAGAGAAACAGGAAGCCATTGGGAATGTAAAATGACATTCTGAACTTTGAAATTATAACAGGAAAATTCACTGCCTAACTTTCTCTCTGAAAGCAGCTTTTATATTCCCTCGAAGAAAACAAAAGGAATGTTTCTGAAAGATTCACTAAGTCATATATATTTGCTCACACTATTTACTGTAACTTGGAAGTCTGACTTTATAGAAGCTTACTGAAGTAAAGGGGTCTGGTTCACCAAAAAAGTTTCAAAAACTACTTTTTGGTTTTCTTTCTCTTCCATGTTCCTTGTATGTTTTCATTTCAAGATCTACAGCAACATCTACTAACATCTCGTAAATGTTCCCATAACGAAGAAGCACTACATGAACTCATGTCGTGTCTGTCAGCTCAAGGGATTTCTCAAACCTTTTCCATTAGCACAGTGTGGTTAAAAGAACATGAAGGGGGGGCAATCCAAGATGGCCGAATAGGAACAGCTCCAGAGTGCAGTTCCTAGCAAGAACAACGCAGAGGGTAAGTGCTCACTGCATTTCCAAACAAGTTTTCACTGCCCACAGACCAGGAGATTCCCAGGCTGAAAAGCACCACGAGTTTTCAGCACGGCTGGTACTGCAGGTAGGTGGCAGAAACTCACACAAATCTGGGCAGCTGTTTCAACTGGCACCTGGAACACCTGGGAGACAGAGCTGCCCATTCAACTGAAAGGGAGGGGCTGAGACAGGGAGCCAGGCGATCTTGCTCGGCTGCTACCACCCCCACAAAACAAGCAATCTGAAATGCTCTGGATTGAGAGTTTTGCAGCAAGTGCAGCTGGACCAGGGACAGTCCAGCTCAGTGGGGGGAAGGGCGTCCGCCACTACCGAGGCAGTCTGACAATACCAAAGCAGTTCACACAACAGCTGGGCAGAGCCTGCGGCAGCTCAGCAATACCTCTGCTGCCAGACTGTGACTAGACTACTCCGTGTGGGGCAAGTCATCTATGAAAAAAGGCAGCAGAACGTCAGGAACTTATAAATAAAGCCAACCTTCCTAGGTCAGAGCACCTGGGAAAAGAGGTGGTTATGAGCAGCAGCAGACTTAAAGGTCCCTGCCCAGCAGCTCTCCACAGAACAACGGAGCTCCCAGCACAGCACTTGAGCTCCTATGAGGGACAGACTGTCTCCTCAACCAGCTCCCCGACCGCTACCTACACAAAGAGACATGTCATAAAGGAGAACTCAGGCCAATATCTGGTGGTACACTTCTGGGACAAAGATAACAGAAGAAGAAACTGGCAGCAACCCTTACTGTTCTGCAGCCCCCGCAGGTGATCCCCAGGCAAGCTGGGTCTGGAGTGCACCTCCAGCAGTCTTGTAGGAGAGGGGCCTGTTTTAAGGAAAACTAAGAAACAGAAAGAAATAGCTTCAACATCAACAAAAAGGATGTCCACGCAGAGACCCCATCCAAAAGTCACCAGCTACAAAGACCACAGGTAGATGAAGCCACTAAGATGGGAAGAAACCAGCACAAAAAGGATGAAAAGACCAAAAACCAGAATGCCTCACCTCCTCCAAGGGATCACAACTCCTCACCAGCTAGGGATCAAAGATGGATGGAGAATGAATCTGATGAATTGACAGAAGCAAGCTTCAGAAGGTGGGTAATAACAAACTTCTCAGAGCTAAAAGAACATGTGCTAACTCAATGCAAAGAAACTAAGAACCTAGAAAAAAGGTTAGATGAGATGCTAACTAGAATAAACAGCTTAGAGAAGAATTTAAACTACTTGATGGAGCTGAAAAACACAGCATGAGAACTTCATGAAGCATACATGAAAAAAGAGTGAAAAGAAATGGACAAAGCCTCCAAGAAATACAGCATTAGGTGAAAAGACCTAATCTATGTTTGATAGGTGTACCTGAATGTGATGGAGAGAATGAATCCAAGCTGGAAAATACTCTTCAGGATATTATCCAGGAGAACTTCCCCAACCTAGCAAGGCAGGCCAACATTCAAGTCCAGGAAATACAGACAACACCACAAAGATATTCCTCAAGAAGAGCAACCCCAAGGCACATAATTGTCAGATTCACCAGGGTTGAAATGAAGGTAAAAATGCTAAGGGCAGCCAGAGAGAAAGGTCGGGTTACCCACAAAGGGAAGCCCATCAGACTCACAGCGGATCTCTCCACAGAAACCCTACAAGCCAGAAGAGAGTGGGGGCCAATATTCAACATCCTTAAAGAAAAGAACTTTCAACCTAGAATTTCATATCCAGCCAAATTAAGCTTCATAAGAGAAGGAAAAATAAAATCCTTTGCGGACAAGCAATTGCTGAGAGATTTCATAACCACCAGGCCTGCTTTATAAGAGCTCCTGAAAGAAGCACTAAACAAGGAAAGGAACAACCAGTACCAGCCACTCCAAAAATGTACCAAATGGTAAAGAGTATCGACATAATGAAGAAACTGAGTCAACTAATGGGTAAAACAATCAGCTAGCATCAAAATGGTGAGATCAAATTCACACATAATAATATTAACCTTAAATGTAAATGGGCTAAATGCCCCAGTCAAAAGACACAGACTGGCAAATTGGATAAAAAGTCAAGAACCATCAGTGTGCTGTATTCAGGAAACCCATCTCATGTGCAGGGACACACATAGGCTCAAAATAAAGGGATGGAGGAAGATTTATCAAGCAAATGGAGAGCAAAAAAAAAGCAGGAGTTGCAATCCTAGTCTCTGATAAAATAGACTTTAAACCAACAAAGATCAAAAGAGACAAAGAAGGGCATTACATAATGGTAAAAAGTTCAATGCATCAAGAAGAGCTAATGATCCTAAATATATATGTACCCAATACAGGAGCACCCAGGTACATAAAGCAAGATCTTAATGACCTACAAAGGGACTTAGACGCCCACACAATAATAGTGGGAGACTTTAACACTCCACTGTCAATATTAGAAAGACCAACAAGACAGAAAATTAACAAGGATATCCAGGACTTGAATGCAGTTCTGGACCACGTGGACCTAATAGACATCTACAGAAATCTCCACCCAAATCCACAGAATATACATTCTTATCAGCACCACATGGCACCTACTCTAAAATTGACCACATAATTGGAAGTAAATCACTCTTCGGCAAATGCAAAAGAACGGAAATCATAACAAACAGTCTCTCAGACCACAGTGCAATTGAATTAGAACTCAGAATTCAGAAACTAACTCAGAACTGCACAACTTCATGGAAACTGAACAACCTGCTCTTGAATGTCGACTGGATAAACAATGAAATGAAGGCAGAAATAAAGATATTCTTTGAAACCAATGAGAACAAAGACACAACATAGCAGAATCTCTGGGACACATTTAAAGCAGTGTCTAGAAGGAAATTTATAGCAATAAATGCTCACCAGAGAAGCGAGGAAAGATCTAAAATCGACATCCTATCATCAATATTGAAAGAGCTAGAGGAGCAACATCAAAAAAACTCAAAAGCTAGCAGAAGAAAAGAAACAACTAAGATCAGAGCAGAACTGAAGGAGATAGAGACACAAAAAACCCTTCAAAAAATCAATAAATCCAGGAGCTGGTTTTTTGAAAAGATCAACAAAATAGACAGACTGCTGGCCAGATTAATAAAAAAAGGGAGAAGACTAAAATAGATGCAATAAAAAATGAAAAAGTGGGTATCACCACCAATTCCACAGAAATACAAACTACCATCAGAGATTACTACCAACACATCTATGCACATAAACCAGTAAACATGGAAGAAATGGATAAATTCCTGGACACTTTCCCCTTCTCAAGCCTAAACCAGGAAGAAGTTGAAACCTTGAACAGACCAATAACAAGGGCTGAAGTTGAGGCAGCAATTAAGAGCCTACCAACCAAAAACAGTACAGGTCCAGACAGGTTCACAGCTGAATTCTACCAGACATACAAAGAGGAGCTGGTACCATTCCTTCTGAAACTATTCCAAACAATCCAAATAGAGGGAATCCTTCCCAAATCATTTTATGAGACCAACATCATCCTGATACCAAAACCCGGCAGACTCAACAAAAAAAGAAAACTTCAAGCCAATATCCATGATGAACATCAATGCAAAAATCTTCAATAAAGTACTGGCAAACTGACTGCAATTGTACATCAAAAAGCTTATCCATCACAATCAAGTAGGCTTCATCCCAGGGATGCAAGGCTGGTTCAACATACACAAGTCTATAAACATAATCCACCACATCTATAGAACCAAAGACAAAAACCACATGATTATCTCAATAGATGCAGAGAAGGCCTTCAACAAAATTCAACAACCTTTATGCTAAAAACTCTCAATAAACTAGGTATCGACAGAACGTGTCTCAAAATAATAAAAGCTATTTATGACAAACCCACAGCCAATATCATACTGAATGGGCAAAAAATGGAAGCATTCCCTCTGAAATCCGGCACTAGACAAGGATGCCCTCTCTCACCACTCCTATTCAATATAGAATTGGAAGTTCTAGCCAGAGTGATTAGGCAAGAAAAAGAAATAAAGGGTATTCAGTTAGGAAAGGAGGAAGTCAAATTGTCTCTATTTGCAGATGACATGATTGTATATTTAGAAGACCCTATCATCTCAGCCCAAAATCTCCTTAAACTGATAAGCAACTTCAGCAAAGTCTCAGGATACAAAATCAATTTGCAGAAATCACGAGCATTTCTATATACCAGTAACAGACTAACAGAGAGCCAAATCATGAGTGAACTCCCATTTACAACTGCTATAAAGAGAATAAAATATCTAGGCATTCAACTAACAAAGGATGTAAAGGACCTCTTCAAGGAGAACTACAAACCACTGCTCAAGGAAATAAGACAGGACACAAACAGATGGAGAAACATTCCATGCTCATGGTTAGGAAGAATTGATATTGTGAAAATGGCCATACTGCCCAAAGTAATTTATAGATTCAATGCTATCCCCATGAAGCTATCTAAGACCTTCTTCACAGAACTGGAAAAAAACCACCTTAAACTTCATATGGAACTAAAAGAGAGCCTGCACAGCCAAGACAATCCTAAGCAAAAAGAACAAAGCCAGAGGCATCATGCTACCTGATTTCAAACTATACTACAATGCTACAGTAATCAAAACAGCATGGTACTGGTACCAAAACAGAGATATAGCCCAATGAACAGAACAGAGGCCTCGGAGGCAATGCCACACGTTTACAAGCATCTGATCTTTGA
>CAUYLG010005427.1:0-26017 GCA_963573385.1 Cacajao melanocephalus | reverse complement strand
TTACTGCTTTTTATTTTTAATTTTTTTGTCCTTTTTTTTTTTTTTCTTTTCTTTCTTGCCATTTTTTTTTTTTTTTTTTTTTTTTTTTTGGCAGCGAGTGAAACTCAAATTAAAATATGTCTAGAAAGAATCCTTAGCTCTAAATCAAGCCTACTCCACAATCAAAAACTCTCATTATTTTATAGATATTAAAGGTGTTGCAGGAAGCAGAAGTCTGAGAGCAGCATATCTACTTAGAGCTTTCTTCCTAGCCTACTTATTTTTAAACCACCATTTCTGAAAAAGCATTGATTAAATATGTTCCTAATGATCCTGAACAACAGTTATATTATTTTATTTTTCGAGACAGTAGTGTCTTGTTCTGTCACCCAGGCTGGCATGTGGTGGTACGATCATAGCTCACTGCAGCCTCCAACTCCTGGACTCAAGCAATGCTCTGAAGTAGCTGGGACTGCAAGCACAAGTCACCATTCATGAATTCCTGACTATTTTTTAATTTTTTTTTTGTAGAGATAGGATTTCACTATGTTGTACAGGCTGGTGTTGTAATCCTCTTGCGTCTGTTTCCCTGGTAGCTAAGACTACAGGCTATCATGCCCAGCTGTAACTGTAATTTTAAAAGTAGTATATCAAAACTTAAAATGAAATTTGGCAATCAAAAATAGTTACATGGCATGTACAAGGCAAGTGATATTGAGAAATAGGTGTGATATTTAGGAGTTTTTTCAAGGTATAGAAGCATATTTCTAATAAAAGCCTCCCAGATTCTCCTCAACCTCCACCCTCAATTAAATGCCTGTCCTCTAACCTCAAGAAAAACCTCCTAGATCTTCTTCTGTAGTAGCCCCTTAATACAATATGCTTTATTTCAATTTTCTACCGTAGATAAAAAAGTGAATGTTTCCCGAAACTGTTTTTCACTCCAGGCCTACAGATACAAGAAATACACTCTTTCTACTCCTGTCCCCATCTGGAATCCATGTGCTTGGATTTGAGTAGGCCTTCCTAAGACCTTTTTACTTGCTATATCCCTGAAAATATGGTCTGTATTGTTAGGCACCTAAATTATATATTTGTCTATTTGTACTGAGTAAGGAAAGAGTATTCAAAGGCCCTTGGCAGATATACACACACACACACACACACACACACACCCACCCCCACCCCCTAACAGCAAAAGATACATGCCCACATGATTGAAGAATCATAATATCATCCCACTTTTGGTTTTTCTCCTATATTGACAGCAAAATGACTGTCTCACTTTAATTTGCATTATTTGTTTTTTTTGTTTTTTTTTTTGGTCTATTTTTCTCTACTCATGTCTTCTGGTCAACTTTGGTCTTTGTGATTTTCTTGCAATGGTGTGTATCAATTTATATGTGTGTGTATATATATATATACATATTTACTTATTATTTACCCTCATAAAGTTATGTGTATGTATATGCTATTGTGTTTCTAATTTTTTTTCTCTCTGTATCATGATACTATATTATTCCTTTTCTATGGATTTGCAGCACTGAGGTGAAATTTAGCAGGAAATATATTTTTATTCATGTAGAACTATTAAAAGGAAAGTCATTTTAATGCATTGGACTATTGTGTACCTCCTAGTAATAAGACAATTGAGGGTCTAGAACTAATTTGTCATGATTTAGCCAGATAAAGCATGTAGAAAAATGAAAGAAACAGAATTAACACATATTAATTCTAATTAGCTAATATTAAGACAAGTGAGATTCTATAATAAACTATTTGTCCAGATGAAGCATCTAAAGAAACTGAAAAAATATAACTAACAAGCATGTGTTGAGGGCCCAAAAAATAATCATGCAGAAAGAAACTCAAAATCAGGTCACAAAGTACTAAAGTTTAATGGATGTTTATGTAGATTTAGCTTGCAAGTGGATCTTAAAACAGATTATCTTTGACAATAATAGTTTGATAATTTTTACAGTCTGGACCAGTGAATCTGAAGTTAGGATGACTATGCCTCCCAGGAGACATCTGACAATGTCACAATGTCTGAAGACATTTTTTATTGTCAAAAAAAAATTTTTCAGGGGGCACACAGCTACCAGCATATAGCATGTAGAGGCTAGAGAAGCTGCAATGCCAGGGCAGCCCACACCCAAACAAAACATTATTTACCCTAAAAATTTTATAATATTGAGGTTGAGAAACGCTTTTTAGATTGACATGATGAAATATTCGTTGATGTAGCACACTTCATTAATATATACACATTACAATTTTTCTGTTTTTCTCACACTCCCAAATATTTCTTTGATCCCTTTAAGAAGCACTTAGAGAAAGAATTCTAATAATGGACAAACTCAGATATTCAGATGGAATAGGATTTTTGAATATCCCATAGATTGGGCTCCTTTCTTAGCCATTCTCTGCAATGCACATCCAAATCCTTGACTTCCCTAGATGCAATGAGCTTCTCCATCCTTCATCTACCTCTCCATTTCTAGCTCTTATTTCTAATCCAAATGTCCATAAGGTGAAATCTCAGGAAACATTTTTATTAAGCTCAGATTAATACCAACAAATAGACAAGACTGTGGGAGGTGGTAATAAAGCTAGGAGATGCTATTCTAGCGTTGGGAAGAGAGCATAAGCAGAGACAGAAGAAGAAAGATATGTGGGGACATCATGAAAACCCCACCCTGAGCAGAGGGCTCAGGCACAGAAGGCAGGTGAGACAAACCCATAGGCTGAAAGTGCTGGGTTGAATGAGGGTAGCAAAGGAGAGTTCTGAGTTCAAAGATGCACACCTCCATGAGAAAGGACTATGTTATAGATGCCGTATTTTCCACAGTGTCAGGGCAGCTCAGAGTGTGTCCTCCATGACTGAAGAGAACTGAATCCCAACAGTCCCTGCCAACATAAGTATGTAAGATTACAGAGTGTTGTATATTGGCTAACAAACACATTTTAACCATTAGTTCTCTACGATAACCTTGAACTGAATCTTTGAATTTTAATGCAGTTGGCAAAAAGAATAAATTAGGAAAATATTTATATCCAAAAGGCTAATCATACAATATTATGCTGTTAATTTGTACGGGACATAACCCAAATTCTTATATAAAATAGCATTGTTTCATTATTAATGACTTCATTATTTCATTATTATTAATGACTTTGTTATATTTACCTTCCTATTTGGATGGAATAGAATAAGTGATATCTCACGTGTAGATTAAACACAGTATCCACTCATTCATAACTATTGGTTTTAGTTCATCAATATTTCAAAAAAATGTATTTTCTTTGGGTATTTGAAATTATACAGCATTAGAATGTTGAAATAAATTATCTAGGAAATATCCAGGGTAAAAAGAAAATGAGAAAATTTGAAAATGAGAGTGTGGCTAGAAAAAAATGAATTCATAGTGAAAAAAATTAATTCCATTTAGAAAGTAAAATAAGGTAGGCCTTCTGAAGAATACAAAACTAATACAAATATTATGGAATGAAATTTTAATAACACTTTATTCTTCAAAGGATGCTTTGTTGTCATGCCTTTGCAACATTAGATTCTGCAATGACTGATAGAAGGAGGAAGTGTAACGTTGGAGGCTGGTTTTCAAATGTGCTCAGATATGGGAGCACACAGAGGCCATGCTGCTTTTGAAGAGCACTCAGTGTCCTTAGAGTACTCTATCTGTCAGGCAACTATTACAGAAATCACTTTACATGATTTTCTTGAATTATCACAAAAATTCTATGAGAAAAATGTTATATTTTACATTTTACAGCTGGGAAAAGCTAGGCACTAATTCAGGAGTGTTGCCCAAGTCAGAAGCTAGGACAGTGCTTCTCAAGCTTTAGGCAGAATCAGAATCACCTCAAGAGCATATTAAAACACAGATTCTGAGCCTTACCCTCAGAGTATCTAATTTAGTCAGTCTGGGAGGAAGCCTCAGAATCTGCATTTCTAGCAAGTTCTCATGTGGTCCTGATGTTGTAGGTGAGAAGAACAAATACTGGGACATCTGAGCTAAGATGTGTGTAAGTGTGATGGCACCCACATAGCTGGAATGCAGACCCCACACTAACTACCAGCTTACAGCTTGCCAGAGGCAGGCCCACATTATACACATGACTAAGACCACCACACAACAGGCACCCTCAACAAAACCTTGTCACATGGAGTAAAAGCTGCTGTTTCCTAGTTTTATTTTTGTTCCATTCTAGACCTTCCTGGGAAATTAACAGTTTCAGGAAAGAAAATTTAATAAAGAATAACTTTAAATTGAAAAAAGTCATGCTAATTAACTTCTTCCTTTGAATTGTGAAACAATTATCTTAATTCCAAGTGACCAGCAGAAATTGTTTTGTCTAGTTTGCTCAGTATGAGTGAACTGCAGAAACAAAATGAGAACTTTTTAAGCCAAATGGCATACTAAATAAGATCAGACAACCTGATATTTGAGATCTGGTCTTCACATTAATTTTCTAATTTAAAAATGGCATATAACTCTTTATACTTGTCATCATTACACTGAAAAGTAATGTGATTCCAAAACACAATAATACTGGTAAAAACATAAAGATTCACCAGAGATTATTATTTTCAGTTTAACAAAAAACATTGCAGAGTCTATATCTATGAAACTGAAGAAAGTTTAAGATTTATAAAAATACCTGAACACATATTAGAAAATATATCCCTTAGCACAAGGGTGTATATATATACACATACACACAGATATATACATATATGTATAAATATGTGTATACACACATGTATGTCTATATATATACATATATAGACACACACACATATATATATACAGACATACATCTATATATATACATATACAGACACACACATGCACACACACACACACACACATATATTATTTATATATATTTGCTAATTTCTACTATCTTGACTATAAACTATGGAGATTTCAGGGTCTGCTCCAGAGTAGATATCAAATTACAAGGTCACTGATTTTCCACACTTTCTAAGTGCTCCTTTTCCTTAGTTCTAAAAACTATAATCTGGTCTTGTGTAGAAAACATTAAAAAAATAGGCCCAGTGCGGTGGCTCACACCTGTAATCTTAGCACTTTGGGAGGCTGAGGCAGACAGATCACCTGAGGTCAGGAGTTCAATACCAGCCTGGCCAACAAGGTGAAACCCTGTCTCTATTAAAATTATCAAAAATTAGCTGCGCATGGCAGCATGCACCTGTGATCCCAACTATTTGGGTGGCTGAGGCAGGAGAATTGCTTGAACCCAGGAGGCAGAGGTTGCAGTGAGCCGAGATTGTACTCCAGTCTGGGAAACAAGAGCAAAACTCCAACTCAAAAAAAAAAAAGAAAGAACGAAAAGAAAAAGGAAAATATAAAAAATATTAAAAATCCACAAATATTTCCTGAAAAATCACACACAAAATCAGAAAGTGTATAGTAAGGAATTGACACATTTGCCACTCATGATTAAACATTATTTTAATCGTTTATAAAAGGTAAATAAAATTATCAAATTGCACAAAGTACAAAGGCATGATGTTAAAAAATTAAGCCCATAGAATATCAGAAATATCAAATTTTAAAAATATAAAACAGAGTTTCAAAGTCTCATGTATAGATGTTGTCAACAGAAGTCTACCTGTCTGATACAAGTTGGGATGTATAATATTGAAAAGCAAATATCTGGTTCAGCCATCAATTACATAATTTATTCAGAACACCTTGGCTTGTCATAGTATTGTCTTGAAAAATAGTAACAGACAACAATTCTGCACAAAATTGTCTTAAGATTCATGGGAACACACACATATACACACCACTCACATTAATCAGACTTGTAGCATTGATCATTTCTGACGAAAAATAAATAGATTTTGAATTGGAGACGATCAAGGAGTAGCTGAAGAAGAGACCCCTAGCATATAAACTTTAGAGGATGCTGGGAATGAAAGCAAAAAGTGGATTGAAGCTAGAATGGCATCTGAATTTTAAAAATAATTTAAAATAAAAATATTACCTATAAAAACCATATTGTTCCATTTGCTATTAACTAAGAAATTATCTATTCAAATTTGATTTACAACCATTTTTGCTCCTCTGACCTATTATTAAATGCATTTATTCCAGAAATACAGCAAATAATTTCTCATAATGCTTCACGTCTTATTATAAGAGGTTAAAGCTTTTTGCTGAATAAAATTTCACTGAAATTGAAAAAATTAATTCTTACTCATTGTAATTGTTGTCATAAATGTAATTGTTCCCAATTAACTTCCTGTTAATAAAGGATTTCTTTAGATATGAGTACTTAACTGGTATTTGCCATCATGTTGAGGGAATGAAGAATGATCAAGACTCTACAAACTTTAGTAAGATGGATGGGATCGGCGATACCATAGCTGGAAAAAACAGAAAGACTATATTTCTACTTCCCTGCTCTCATTTCTTCAGACTAGCATCTGAAGAAACTTGTGAAGAAGTCATTGTGAAATAAAAGTCTTTGTTAAAAATAAAAACAAAAACAAACTTACAAAAGATGTGATGAGACTGGTCATGGTGGCTTACAACAGTAATCCCAGTGCTTTGGAGGCTGAGGTGGGAGGATCACTTGTGGCACCCAAGACCAGCTTGGGTGGGCAACATATCAAGACCCCATCTCTATGCAAAAAAATTTTTTTTAAGTCGGTTGTGGTGGCATGTGCCTGTAGTACTAACTACTTGGGAGGCTAAAGTGAGGATCACTTGGGCCCAGGAATTTGAGACTATAGTGAGCTATGATTGCATCGCTGCCTTCCAGCCTAAAGGACAGAGTAAGACCTTATCTCCAAAGGAGTGGGGAGGGGAGATGTGATGATGTGATGGAGTAAGATCAATTACCTGCCTTCCTCACAGTATCAGGTGGTCTCACTACTGTAGGAGAGCCTGGAACACCTGCTGGGACGAACATCAGGTCAGGTCAGGATAGAGAAGCAGTGTTACTGGCTGGTGACCTAAAGGTGGTCATAGGTCTTTCTTCTTGATCATAAACTCCTCAGCTTCCAGGGGAGGCTTGGTCCCTTCTCCAACCGTAAGGTGTGAAACTCAATTAAGATAAAGAAATCCTGCTGGGCGCAGTGGCTCATGCCTGTAATCCCAGTACTTTGGGAGGCTGAGGTGGGCGAATCACCTAGGTAGGGAGTTTGATACCTGCCTGACCAACATGGAGAAACCCCATCTCCACTAAAAATACAAGATTAGCCTAGCATGGTGGCTCATGCCTGTAATCCCAGCTACTCAAGAGGCTGAGGCAGGAGAATCGCTTGAACCTGTGATGTGGGGGTTGCTTTGAGCCAATATCATGCCATTGCACTCCAGCCTGGGCAACAAGAGCGAAATTCCTTCTCAAAAAACAAAACAAAACAAAACAAAAACAAAAACAAAAAAAAGGAATCCTATTAGCATCATTGCTTTTGTCCTGGAGTAGTGAAATAATGGGCTAGGATATACTACCAGCCTGAAGAGAAGGGAATTTTGGTGAATACCTGAACTCTTTTCTTTAAAAAAAAAAAAAAAAAAAAAAAAAAAACACTTCGTAAGAACAGAACATTCCCTTTCCAATGCCTCCAGACACTGCCATCCTCATAGCTGCTTGGAAATGTGGCAGCATCTGAGAAATTCAGTAGGTTTAGCCAAAGAGAAAGAACCCAGAGCCTCCACGTGGCTCAGTGGAATAAGTCTGAGCAGTCAAATAAGACAACTCTGGTGCTACCTACCTCCAGATTCCTATTATATAAAATGATTACAAAACAGAAAAACTTGCTTTGAAAACATATTTTGTTGTGTCTTTTGTTTCTGGAAATAGCTTATGTGACATAGTAAGATGATGTATTACTTTTAATTAATGTTTTTGCTCATTCATTCATTAAACCCGTGCTGTGTGCCTACAGTGTCTAAAATGCTGGGATATACAATAAACATAAACACATTGATAATACCTTATATTTTATAGTGTATTATAGATTAGAAAGTGCTTTCAATAGAATATAGGTTGAGGTTCCATTTCACTTATATAACATGCTTCAGAGTACATGTGTTTCAGATTTTGGATTTTCTTTTGAATTTTGGAATATCTGCATACACATAATATCTTGAGGCTGAGACTGAAGTCTAAACACAGAATTCACTTTTGTTTCATATCCACCCTATACACAAAATCTAAAAGATAATTTTATGTAATTGTTTTGTGCATGAAACAAAGTTTTGACTGTGTTTTGACTATAACTCATCATATGAGGTCAGATGTGGGATTTTCAACTTGTGATATCATGCCAGCGCTCAAAAAGTTTCTAATTTTGAAGCATTTCAGATTTGGATTTTCAGATTACAGATGTTCAACCTGTATTTTATTCTTTTCTACCCCTGAAATAAGCCCACAGTAGAAATTGAGGTTGAAGGTGCTTGTCCCTTGCATGAGGCCACAGTTTTGGATAGTAAGTCCTTTGACAACAATTAAGGCTCTTATTACCACTCTACCTCGGTCCTCCCTTATGAGCTGCATATTTATGTTCTAGCTTCACTAAGCTCAGAAACTGGTATGACTTGATCACAAATCCCAAAACTTTCTTGGTCTTGGGAACCCATAGTCAGGCCTGGGCAATAAAGCCCATAGAAATCCACTAGCCTGTGCTAATTGCATCTCCATTTATATAGCTATAATTGTGCAGTCCTTTGGAATGCAGAGAGAAAATATTAGGACTTGCAACATATTTTAAAAATATTTTCCTTTCAAAGGTTTGACATTATGTTTCATAACGTACATCAGATATTACATCTGCCATGCATATATAATTTATGGAGACTGAAAATGTATAATAGATAAATGACACATGTATTAATGTTTACAATATTGTCACATAAAAAGTTGTGTGATGAAAATATTTAAAGACCACTGATCTAACTCTTTCTGATTAGCAGAATAGATTGTGACATACCTACATGCCCACTTTGCTTTTACTAATTTAGAGACATCAGTATTGGGCAATGACCATATATTGTATTCAGCAATGTGCAAGATCCCACTCTCTGTCTAGATAATTCGGTCCAAGTGACAACTTTTTTAGAACTTTCATTTTCTTATCACTGGGTTGCAAAAATCACATAAATAGCTAACTTACATGAAAGCACTTTGTAAACTGTAAAACACTATAGATGTGTTAAGTTCAAAACAGTGGCTGACATTAAAGTGCTTGGAATCATGATGGGGGAAACTGACTTTTATTGAGCGCTACTATTTGCTTTCCAAATATTATCTCATTGAGTCTCCACAAAATGTTCAATAGATGATGTAACTAGAGCAGAACGAGAACACAATTTACCTGCATGTGTTTATGTACCATGAGCTGCTTCTTTGCTCCTGAAAACAAGTGTAAGGAGCATTTATTTGCTCGTTTAAACCATGTAAAATTGCTGTTTTTATAGGTCAGTCAAATATTAGCTATTTCCCGTGGTTCAAACTAACAGTAAAATGATCATTTTACATATGAGGAAATGAAAGCCAAGCAAACTGAAATGACTTGTCCAAGGTCAAAGAACCAGTAAATGAAGGCAGGTGCTAGAACCAAACCTTATGCCTCCTGTTTCCACCACCCCTACTCCATACCGAACAGCACAGCACTCCATCAAACCTCAGCAATCGCTGTCACCAAAAGGACAAGCCTTTCAGAGGACGCGTTGAGGTCTCTAATGAGGAGACACGGAACACTGCATTTCAAATGTAGGGATGTGTTATGGTCCCTCCAAAATATGCCCTGTGCACCAGCCTGTTGCCCTGTCTTCAAAATATGTATTAAGTGAGGCAAATGGCATACTACGCCCTCTAAGGTGGAAGGCTATACTCAGCTGAGTTTTACTTTGGATTGCTCACGTCTCTCTAGATTTAATAGTTAATTTCCATCTACTCCTGAAGACTGGTGTTTCTTCAGCCCCACAGAGCAGTGCAAACCACCACAGGAAAATCCTCATCTTTGCTAGAAAGTGATTTTTGAAAATGCAGTTCTGCTCTGGGAGACTGTCGTGGATGTCTGTGAGTGCATCCTATGCACACTTACTCAGCCTCTGGAGGGATTACATTCTTTGCCAAGGATGCCTTTCTACTCCCAGAGCTGTGTCTGGCTTTTCCCTTGAAAGCAAAACAAACAAAATGAGAGAAGAGGAGGAAGACAACACCTCAAACATCTTCATTCTAAGCTCTCTGTATTTTCCTGCCCGGAAGTTGCTTTAACTCTTTAAAGAAGTCTTTAAAGAAAAAAAAAATCGAGGACCAAAATTCCAAATGTTGTTATATCTGACTGGAAATTCCTACAGATTAAAGCTGGGTTAAGGCTTAAAAGGCAGTCAGTGACTTTTCCTTAGAAACGCTCATAAATCCTTCTAATCATTAAAGAAAATAATTAAATGTGCCTTTGATAAGATGCCTAAGGTTGCATTTTAGAAGTTTCTTATTTTAAATCTTCCAAAGAAAACGAAAAGACAAGGAAGACCATCTGGATTTTAGGAATCCAAATCCAATAAATATTAACATTTATCAAGTTCCATATTTATGGCAGCTCTGCTAATTAGCTCAAAAGGTCATTTCTGGCATCCATATGATTCTGTAAGTACAAAATGATGATGGATCTGGTACGCTGTAACAAGATATGCCGCTTGTTTTTACCAAGTTCCAATGAAACACAAATGCTTACTTCCTTACTGCAACTCACTGCATTAATATCAAGGAGCTATTTTTGAAAATAATTATTTAATATCTACCTATTATTGCCCAAAATAAGTATGCATAAATATGCTCAATCTGAGGTAATGTTTAAAATATCTACTCACATGTTTTGACAATACTTGCAACCTTAAACAGTTTGTCAATTTGATGTGGTGTTGATTTAGGGTGTTTTCTCCCCTTCCATTTAGATTCCTCTTTGATTTTTGGTCTCACTGCCTAGCTTTTGGCTCAGTGAGAAAGCAATTTTCTCCAGAGTCAAAATTAGTACTGCATCATGAATTATTCAGCCGACACACTGCTTCTTGCAGCGCACTGTGCTCTTCTAGTCCCAAAGTTTGAAGTCTTCCCTTTTGCACATCCCCATCTCCATTCAACCCCCTGCCCTCCACTTCTTCCTCCTCCCAATATGGCAGTCCAGTAGTCTGGCACCCTGGCAGCTGATTGAATTTGCTTTATATTTAAATTTCAAGTCACATAGCCGCCTTCTAGCTGGAGAGCTTCACAGTGCAATCACATGAGGCAGGCTGCTTCCACATAAAACAACTTCAAATAATATCTGTGAGATGGGAGCCAGACTTTAATAACTTTACCTTAAAATAGATTCATTGAGGAGAGCCTGGCCAAGCCTCAAATGTCTACATAAATGTAACATTAACTCTGAATCTTTAAAGTCTTTATACTTGGCAATTTTAATGTTTTCTTATAAGTGTCTTTATTCAAAGCCTCTCATTTTGATATGTTATAGCAATGTTTCAACTTTCTCCCTGTTACTTCTCATTTCGTGTATTTTCTCAAGAAAATATTCTTGATAAACACATAATATATATGCTGATCCTACTCTTCCATGAATTAACACAAATTTTTATTGAAAGGATTATGTATTTATTATCTTGGCTATTTAAAATATACATCCTTGCTTTTTTGCATTGATTTCATTACTTAGAAAACTTCCCAAAGCAACATGCTTCAAATGACCCAAGATTGACACTGCATGGAAGAGATGGCTGGAGCTGCAGCTTACACAGACTTGTGATATAATGTGAAACTGAAAGTTTTTTAGAACAAATTAAAATGGAAGAACAATAGGTATAAAACTGAGCAAATAAAATCCAAGAAAAAATTTCCAAATTAAAAAAAAATACATTCCTAAGCATCCTATTTGAATTGCCCTAAAAACCTACTTCCGAGACAATATTTACATTATGAAAGCACCCAAGAACACAAAATACATACCCATCATTTTATTGCTCTAATCACCAGACCATTAGCGTTTTATCTTGTGCTATTAGAATTTTCAAAATGTAGTGGTCATATTTTGGGTCAAAGAAACGTTTGATTGCCCAGTTGCAGAAAGTACAGATGCTTATTAAATAAACATAATCTTTAAAGTATATAATTTTATTTCTAAATAGACGATAATTGACAGTTGTTAATGCTACTCAAACAAATTTAATTGGACAAGATATGTCTCTTTAAATTAGAAAATATAACATTTGAGAGAGATAGTGTAATATGCATGTAAATTTCAGCATACAAATTATTGAAAATATGTTCAAAGGAATCTTAATTCTGGTAAATAGATGGCATTAGATTTATTTATATTGGCCAGTAGCATGCTATATGCAGCACTTTACTGCTGCTACTGACATGATTAACTTTAGCTGTGTGCCAAGCAAGATTCAGAATTCATATTCTGAAAATTTCCAATGCTACAATGTTCAACTTGTATTTTAACAGATTCCTTGAAGATGTTAGCTTTGTGATTCTTGATTTATGCTTCCAAGTGTGATTTTATGGTTTGAGTAATCAATGTTTCTCTTTCCACCCATTCTTTTTTTTCCCTATATTCTCTGGATCTCTCCTCTCAATGTCATGTAGTTATAAGAAGAGAGATTCTGGTGCAATCTCCTGGGGTTAGCTGATGAACATGGACCATATGTTCCTGACTTTCTTCAGAGATTACTGTGTGCATTATATTGACAAACCAACTACCCAAAACAATTCCGGATAACTTTATATTGCACAAACAGCTTGCTAATGAGCCATGGTAGCAGTTGCCGTATTTTAGTAATATTTATTAAATTGTTATGAGGCATGAAACTGTATTGGTTTAGCTCTGTGATAAATTAGTTAAAAGCTAGAAGGTTTCATTTTTGAAAATAATCATTTGTAATGGACACTCCTGCAGTTTTTATCTTTTTCCCCTCATATGTGATTTAAATACTTTTTTCTCCTATTGCTGATATTTGCTCTGGGAAGACCAAAGAACAGAGCTCCTCAAACATTGTCTTTGTTCAATGCTCTTTTACAGGATGCTCTTTGCATGCTTCTTTGCTTGCTCATCTACAGGATAAAAAGCAAGGTGGTAAAATATACGGTTACAGGTAAACCATAGTCCCCATGTGCTCCAGCCTCTGCTGAGAGGTATAAATCAAACAGTAACAGTAAAGTAGCTCCAGGATTATCATTATAATCTTGCTTGTTATTCCAGTAGCTTTCCAAAATACCTAATAATAAATATTTGATTACAGTAAAAAAACAGAATCCAGGTGTAACTATTTAGCTATTATTCCCAAAGGCAATTAAAAGGCTTCCAATTTTGTTTAACTGTTAATCTAAAACTGAGACCAGAAAGGCTTAGCATATTAGTTAGACATGCTGCCTCTACTCAGACAAACCTGTTTAAATCATTCCATATAATTTCTATCAATGAGACTTAAGTAAGTTCAATAACTTCCCTATGTTTCAGTTTTCTCATCTTGTAAATTGTGATAATAATTGTTTCTACCTGATAATTTGAGTCAAATGAGATAGTGCAAATAGAGTTTTCCAAGTAATAAATGGTCAGGTACTATACGCCAATTAAGTTGTATGTCAATTAATATTAACTATTCTTAAAAGTGATAAGTTCTTTTCATGGTAATATGTTTTGGCTGTGTGCCCACCCAAAATCTCATCTTGAATTGTAAGCCTCATAATCCCCACGTATCAAGGGAAAGACGAGGTGGAGGTAACTGAATCATGGGGGCAGTTTCCCCTATGCTGTTCTTGTGATAGTGCATTCTTACGAGATCTAATGGTTTTATAAGGGGCTCTTCCCCCTTCACTCATTCACCCTTCTCTAACCTGCCACTGTATGAAGAAGTTCCGTGGCCGCTTCCCCTTCCACCATGATCGTTTGTTTCCTGAGACCTCCCCAGCCATGTGGAACTGTGAGTCAATTAAACGTCTTTCCTTTATAAATTACCCAGGCTTGGGTATTTCTTCACAGCAGTGTGAGAACGGACCAATACACACAGTTTTACTATTTTTGCAAAATGTAACAGCAGCTGATATTTACTGAGAACTTACTATGTGCTAGGCACCATTATAAACACTTTACATATGTACACTAATTTGAACCTCAGAAAAACTCTATGAGTAGATATGTGATTCATCCCACGTTATGCATAAGGAGCTATATCATGGACAGGTAAAGTAACTTGCCCACATTCACCCACTAACAAATGACTTGTACACTTCACTGTTGAACTCTAAGTGCAAATAAACACATAGTTTCACTTCAGATTTTGGGATTTATTTTTCTATCCATAAAAACAGATAACATTAAAAATAATGCCTAAAATAATATTTCACTCTCTCTGCTACTGTCATTCAGCTAGGACAATTGCATTGATTGTCTAATACTATTGCACTATAATCAAGCAAGAACCAATGACATCTAGATTAGAGCAAACCTTAAAGGTCACTTAGCCCAGCAACTTATCTGGAAAGCCTATTGTTTCTCCAGCATGTTCTCATTTCCTTTTGTCAAAAGCAATTAGGAAAGCAGAAATGTGGAGCAAGGAACTCAGCACCCAAGAACAGAAAGCGTGAGGCATAACAGCCAACTAGGCAAGGGCCTGAGCTTTTCCCTTGCCTCAGTTACTTTGTCTGTACCATATAAGTAGAATATCAACCTCCTAAGTTTGGTGTGAGGCTTAAACTGGACTAAGTATGGGAACGAAACTTGCAACTATACTATACAATTAATTTTTAAAACGTGTTATTTTTTTCCATTTTGGGGATGAAAGTGAGAAGGAATATCCTGATAAAGAAGAAACATAGAATCCATTACAAATTAGAGAAAACAATTTAATATGTAGCTTGGTGTAAAGGTCCTTGAGATAGCTACAAGATACAGATACACATTCGAAGAGTCCTGACATGGGAAAGCAAGCAATTATTTCAGCCAGCCCAAAGGGAAAGCCAAGTGGAAAGCAGAAGATAGTTTTCAAGGGTGTTTCAGTCTGTTCACACACATAACACTGGCATTGGGGGAGATTAGAAGACACAAGGGAAATCTATCTCAAGAGATAACACTACTGTTCCTGCAACATGCTGACTTACAGGCATGCTGCTTGAGGATCAGCAGGGCCTGTCTGCCACTGTTCACCTCTAGCCATCCCTCCTGCCTGCTACTGCCCAAGTCTGCAGCTTATTAGTAATTCCTGCAGAGGGGCAGCAAGGGAAAATGAAAAGAACTGGCTATTAAACCAATAAGAATGGTCATTTGTTTGGTAAATTGTCAGTCTCTGGTGGGGAAGAGGCCAAAGGTATTATCTAAAGGAGGTCATGGAGATTTCAATTATCTGTTCTAAACCTGTTCTTAGATCCTGAGACAAAGGGGTGAGCAATAAGAGAGAAACTAAATATTCGAAGATGCAAATTAAGCAGGAGAGATTAAGTTGGTATTTCTGGAAGTGAGAAGAGTGAATAGCAACATATTTGCAGGCCACTTCGTAGGGCTACAGAGGCCTCTCTTCTTACGTAGGCAGAAGGAAGAAAAGCAGAGCATCATTGAGTAAGGCCTATATGGTGGATGGGGGCTTAAGGTGTTTGGAGAAGATTTAGAATAGACCATTGCAATTGAACTAGAGAATCCGTAAGAAGCAAGTATTGTTAAACAATGATTGGGAACTGACTGTGATTAAAGAACATAAAAGAAATGTGATCCTAACAAAGAAAAGGCAGAAAACCTATTTCTGGAGTTAAAGGAGTAGATGTGAAGAAGGTTAAGAAAGGATTCAGGCAGGTAGCAAGTACTGTTCAAAGAGCTGAAGTTGGAAAGCAGCAAGGATGAAAATGATAGAAATGCATGCCTTCTTTGCACTGAAACTCCTTCCTCTTCATGGTGGCTGTACAGCCTTCAATGATATCTGGTCCGTCAGTCCACTTTTGGTGAAGACTTTGAGCGTGAATGTCCAGAGCTCTTTTCCACATGTCCTCTCACATCTCTTTGAATTTGGCACTTTGACCATACCTCCTTCCTGGACTGTCTTTGATGATATTGTGCTGATTCATATACCTCTTATGAGTTATCTTCTTGCTTCTGTATTTGTGGACATAACCTGGGAGTCTGTCTGGCTATCTTTTCTCCATGGAACATCTCTCCAACAGTTCTCTTTCACTTGTACAGCTTCACTTAGAACATCAGACCAGGCTTCTGTTCGTTACAATGAAAAGAAACAGAACCCAGAAGAACCATATAACTGAAATCTGTAGTACTGGTCTAAGTGAATATCAAAATAGAGGCAGAGAAGGAACCAAGGTGGCATCTGTAGTGGGAAAGAACTATGTTTAAGAAATGGAAAGATGTAGTTAGAGCTGATGATGGGGTTGAACTGGTATAACATTCAAGTGGCATCTAAAGTTCTCCTATGTATTTAATATCATCCTTCCTTCTGAGTTAACGTCCCATTTCCGTTTGCTTATTGCACCTCTCCATGTATGACACAGACAATCCTAAATGCTCACCAAATCCTATTGTTTCCCAACTTGTCTGAGTCCATGAGAAAACCCCACTTCAGTTATGTTAGAGCCATGTGACATATGGGCAGCAATGTCTTCCATGTACAGGACTAAGCACAAAACCTTGTGCAAATATCCACATTCTGTCTCCATTTCTGCGCAAACTTAGAGGGCATTTGTTTAAGATGATAGCATCACAAGATGGAAGGAGCTTAAATAGCCGCTTCACTGCTTTGAGAAAACATGTCAAAGTTCAAGCAGACAACATATGGCACACCCAAGTTGAGAAACTGAGAAGAGATTTACAGGACACCTCTTATATAGGAGAGGACAAATTCTACACCTAGCAATGAAGAATGATGTAGTACCCCCAGGGCTAGTAATTGTGGAGAGATATTACTACTCCTAGGTCTGAGAAAACAAACGAAGGAAGTAGATTCCAGAACCCAGAGAGAGAGCTGTACAGAGAATACCACTTGACTGGAGAATTTCCTTTTAACAGGAACACGCTGCCAGTAGAGGGAACATTACAGAAATAAACACTGCAACTTAATCCCCTCTCATGCTCTTCAGTCACATACTGTGGTTGTCCTCCATTGAATGAACCTAATCAGAAGTTAGAGGGCAAAAGAGCCCACTGATGACAGCTAATTAGGGCAGCCTCTGGTAACAACCCCAGGTGAAGAACAGGAGAGAGTCAATAGAGAACTAACAAACCCTCATTAGACTGTGATAAGTACAAGAAAGAAACCTTTGTTGTACTAAGACAGTGGTATTTTAGGACTATTTACTACAAACTAACAATAGTTGCCTTGATTAATATATATCTTTATACCCTGCCGGCCCCTCAGATTCTACAAAGCTCTTGTTAATATGTGGGTTATACAGTGAGGTGGATTCCACAATACAAGACACTACTGTACTCAGAATTAAATTGTACAGTCAACTTTAATGAATCAAAGCACAGATACAAAATGATATCTTAAAAGTTAGAAAACTGCCCACTCTCAAGAGTTTACTGTACTCTTGATCTCTTGATGTATTTTATTTACATTCATTAATATATTAAATCTGATGGTCAGTTAAATAAAGAACCAAAAAAAAGTCACAGTGAAAAGTCAGGTTGTCATGCAAACCTGACTTAATGCAGTAGACTGTATTACAAAAATGCTAAATATTCTGTTTTTTTCAATACAGAATTTCTGTTGGTATATGGATGTACCTGGCTATTGTTAAACATTTGACCCACCCAACTTTGATTGTTCTGATTCCTTGTTCATCAAAGACCATCCTGCTTTTGATCCATCCCATTTCCCATGAAGGTATGCTTCAAGTAAGAAGGAGGCTAAACATATTCATATTCACCCATTAATTATTTTTTATTATAATTTACTAACTTTACATTCTAATTTTACATAGGTCTTATGATCTTTGTTAACATAAAGTCACCAATGAAAAACATGATATGCTTTTAATTTCCAGACAAAGTCATATTTCAAAGACTAGTCTTTATGCTGAATTCACCAGAAAAAAAGCAATGCTACTGAGAGAAACCTCTTAAAAGACAGTGAACTGACCTTCTATATTGACTACATCCTGTAATTTCTATGTGAAAGTGCACAAGCTACTTTTTTTTTTTTAATCATACTTTAAGTTCTGAGGTACATGTGCAGATCATGCAGGATTGTTACACAGGTATACACATGCCATGGTGGTTTACTGCATCCATAAATGGTGGCTGAACAATGAAAACACATGAATACAAGCTACTTTTATCTTTCAATACTCATTATATGCAAACCCAAACCAAGCTGAATTTCTCAAGCTCAAGTACTAGGAGGCATGTTTGTTGCTTTCTTCTGCCTTATCTGCTACTGCTAATCTACTGTCCTCAATGAGTATTTATTAGAGTACAACTCAAGCTCTTCCTTTTCTCACCACTGATTTAATCTGATGTCTTGCTATATTTGCTTGAACGTTTGCAACAGTCTCCTGGATGGTCGCTGTGTCTTCACTCTTTTCTATAATCCATCCTACACATGACTCACAGATGGTCTGTCTAAAACACAGCTGCAATGCTCAAAATAATCAAATTATTCCCAGTTACTCCAGCTTCTTCATCCTGACATTCACGTCCTCCCTAATGTGCCTCCAGTTAATCTAACACATACTCCTATGTGTATATCACACATCAATCAAAGCGAACAGCTTCTTGTCCAATTGTTGTCCACAACAAATGTGTTTTTTGCTAAGGGACTTTTAAGAATGGGCTTTTATATACTCTAATAGCATTCAGTAATTTTCATGCCACATGTTTTTCTTCTAGTCAGAAAATGTTTTTCTTCTATGTCCCTTCTTTTATAAGACAAAGCCCTCTTCATCTTTTGGGGGGCTTTGCTAAAAATAAAAAACAAATAAACAAACAACAACAAACACAACCGGTGTCTACAGATCCTTAGATAGAGACCCTGACATTTAAGCCACTGATCTTGATTCAACCAGTAAGATATGTGGATTCAATCAGGGCATTCTGACCATAGAAACAGTTTAGATCTGTGTAGAAATACACAGGCAGTAGGGTTTCTAAGTATTAGTGAGAGTGCGATTTGTAAAATAGGAAATAATGTGAGTTTACTCAGTAGCAGCTATTCATTGACTGAAGGAGGAAAAAAGGTATATACAGAATTACTCTCTCAAAAGTGGCAACGACTCTTATGCAAGCTTTGGACTTTGGAATTTTTGCTTTCAGTTTCCCAGATACCTCAGGGGAATACCAGCGAAGACCCACATGCTCCTTTATTTACCCCACAATCCACAAGATGATGGTCTGGAATAACTATGTACTAAAATTCCTTTTTTTACAACTTGATCTCCAATGCATGTATCAAACTCTTATCTTTTCCTCAAAGCTTCAACATCTCAGCTGAGAGCTCCAGATCCCCGTCTCATGTGAGTCAAGTGGCTCAACGGACACAGTACTGGCTTTGAGAGGAAACAGAATTGAATTTGAGTCTTTTTTTTTTTTTCCTTTTTTTTTCAGGGGGTGGGGATGGAATCTTGCTCTGTTGCCCAGGCTGGAGTGCAATGGAGCAATCTCAGCTCATTACAACCACCAAATTCCGGTTTCAAGCAATTCTCCTGCCTCAGCCTCCTGAGCAGCTGGGATTACAGGTACATACCAGCATGCCCAGCTAATTTTTATATTTTTGTAGGGATGGGGTTTCACCATGTTGACCAGGCTGGTCTTGAAATTCTGACCTCAAGTGATCCGCCCACCTTGGCCTCTCAAAGTGCTGGGATTACAGGTGTGAGCCACCACACCTGGCCAAATTTGAGTCTCATCTCTAAATCTGCTCCTGCATGAACTTGGGCAAATGTCACAACCCATCTAAACTTTTGTTTCCTGTTTAAAATGAAAACAATTAAGTACCTGGCAGATACTCAGTAGGTCTTAAAGAAATCCTGTTTCTTCAACTTCCTCTCCTTTTATTACAATTTTGATGAGTATATATCAATTATCTTTGTCTGTAAACTTTATGTACCTGTGGAGCATAAGCTGCGTCTCTCTCTTCTCTAAATCCTTAACAAAACTGAATATAATTTTACATACTAGACACTGAATTAATGGTTAAATGAATTAATGTCAAATTTATGTGAAGTAAAATGCACTTTGATTTAAGAAAAGATACTTAATAAAATGTTACAGAAAAATTTACTGAAAGGTGTTACATGGTTTCCCTTTCTTAATAGTTACCTTTGAAAGGTATCCTGACTGGTTAATTTTACAATGTCTCCTTCTGATATTACTGCTTTTGTGCAAAGATACCCCCTTTACCAGTTTTCTGCTAAAAGAAAAGGACAACTTTTTCAGTCCTAATTGAAGGTTTGCCTTCTTAACACCACTATTAAAGGCCTCTACCAAAATGGTCACTATTGTTCGAGAAGTTAGTTGGTCTCCTTTAGCAGATTTCACAAATATTCTTCCTTTTAATGTCAAGACTGAGAGGAAGAGTTGACTAAAACACTGTGAGGGAGTATAGATAGTTTGAGACAGAAATGATTTCAGATAACTCACTATGTAACCCCTTATGAGACATCAAAAACATTCTGAAGCAGTATTAGAACAGCAGAGAACTGTTGGCTAAAGTGCTATCAAAATCGTGTTTGTGAAACTCCTTCCCTTTGGCTGTGGAGCCCAGGTCTTTCTGGAGGTCCCTGTGGCTTCAGTGGTTTCAACTGCAATCAGGCCCAGATATTGCCTGCCTGGAACGTCCCTTTTTTTGTTTTGTTTTGTTTTGTTTTTGGTCAGATGGAGTCTTGATCTGTCGCCTAGGTGAGAGTGCAGTGGCACAATCTTGGCTCACTATAAACTCCGCCTCCCAAGTTCAGGTGATTCTCCTGCCGCAGCCTCCCAAGTAGCTGGGATTACAGGTGCCCACCACCACGCCCAGCTAATTTTTTTGTATTTTTAGTAGAAATGGGGTTTCACTATGTTGGCCAGGCTGGACTCGAACTCCTGACCTCGAGATCCGCCCACCTTGGCCTCCCAAAGTGCTGGGATTACAGCCATGAGCCACCGTACCTGGCCCAGCTGTCTCTTTATGTTTAATTGAAACTGAACTTGGATTAGCTGAGTATGAAGCTGGTGTGCCTTTTTCTTCTTCAGTGGCAATAGGACATGACATTGCAAGCCCTTTCTCTGAAACTCTCAACTCCTATCTCTACGTGTTAGTTCACCCAAAAAGGAGTCCTCAGCTTTACTTCAGAGGATAAGGAAAGAGAAGGCCTTCAGAGAGTAACAGGCCTGATTCTTTTCTGAACTCATCACTATACTAGCTGCTTGACTTTGGGCAAGTGACTGATTTTCTCTCTTCCTCTTGCATCACAGGTTTGTTGTAAAGATAGAGTTAGATCCCATCATTGATTTACTTGCTAAATAATATTAGACATCGATGCCACCCATTTCCTCCTAGATCCCTATCCCTTCATTCCTTTTGAGAAATAAGCAGGCTGAGTAATTCCATCACATAGTCCTGATCCTAGTGCTCTGCCTTTCTTCTATTTATTAATTACAAAAATATGCATGAAAACATATAGTCAATGCTTTAATTCAACAAATATGTGTGTCTCTTCTCCAGGACAGGTATTGAGTAGGCATTATTCATTAGGAGTTCATATTGTCTGTCAGGAAATGTCCAGTCTGGTACAGGAGTCAGTACGTATTACTGAACTGCTGCTGCTGCTAATACTACCTCAGCAACAACACCAACTGCACTAATAACTGAAGATGACATTTATTAGCACAATGCTAAGAATGCACATTGTCACTTCTGCAATATTTTGTTTTGTTCACTATTGTATTTCCAATACCTAGATCAGTGTCTGATATTAAGGAGGTGCTCAATAAAAATGTGTTGAAGAAGAGTGAATTTAACCCTCATAACACCCTAAGTGTAATTATGTACATTTTTCAGATAAGGATACTGAGGCTGAAGGAATACACCAATCTACATAATGATGTCATAGTGTTGCGATACGAATATAGTCCTTTCTTTATTCTACTTCCTGGCAACACACACACACACACACACACACACACACACACACACACACACACACGTAAACACATTCAATGACGCAGATAGAGGGCACTGAACTTTAAGCCATTTGAAAGAACAAAAATGTTATTTGAAAACTAGATTGACACAGAAAAACTTTTAATATTGTAGGCAACAAGTGTAGATTGCTTCCTTGACCCTTATCTAAAAGTCTGGTTTTATATGCAGTGGTCCAAATATTGCATGACAGGTGATAACCTACCAAGTAACAAATAGCTATCTTTATTATTTCACCATACGGAAGTTAATGCAAGTGCAAATAGACAAGAAAATAAATGTTTTACATAAACTGCCTAACACTGTTTCTATTTAAGAAAACTGACTTTAAGGGCCATGAATATATTTGCATAAATAAATTGGAATATTAACAGATCAGCTTATATATTCACATTAATTTTCATATGAAAGTGTTTCCCAGCGTACCTGCTATTTAAATCATGAACTATATTGAATATATCAGCTCCCAGAACATGTCTGAACTAAGCAGAGCTGCACCAACATATCAGAACTAGAGTCCAGTGGGAGAAGGTTCAGGATGCAACACAAATGTGCTTCATAGTTTTGGCTTAGGTTTGAGAAACTTGGCATTACACAACATAATAGGCAATAAAAAAATGAACAAATTGATTCATGAATTAAATAATTAGTATATATTCTTAGTTATCCTTGCTTGAGTTATTTTCAGTACATTAGTTAGAATCATAGCCTTGCACCCAACTGATGTTTTATGAATTTGAAGAGGGGGGTGAATGAATGAGTGAGTGAATAAACGAATGAAACAATACTTTTCTAATCCTCAGATAGAAATATGGCCTTTCTCCCAATTAACTCGGGTTGATAAATGTGATTGTACAAGAAGTTGAAGGTTTCTAAATCACCTTTGCTTATTTTAATGAACTACATCCTGGAAAAATATCCCACTCAAATAGCACCATGTAGTGCTGTTACCTCTCTGGAAAGAATTTATCTACTTTCTTACAAATAAGACAGCCAAGCGATATAAATGTTATTTTCTTATTCTAAACCATCTTTTATTTTGTTCTACCTCACCAAGAGCTGTTACAAGAATTAAAAAAAAACAACTGTCCTTTATTTGATCTACCACTCAAGGAAATAGTGTTTATATGTCTTTTTCTTCCATATTGCATCTGAAAAATCATAAAAGAAGCCAGACAAGCTGTGTATATCTTCAAGCGATATTTTCAGTGTTTCCTTCCCCATATTGTTAATGAATATAAAATAATAGCTATGTATTAGAAGCAGGGGCTTTTAATGGAACAACCACGTAAGGTTTTATTTTTCATAAGGTTACATCAACTATTGTGTACAAAATTTTCACTGATTTTCAAATCTAACTGCTTTATAAACTTGAGATTAAATGTTCTCTTTCTTGATAAGACTATGTCACTATAATATTCTAAATACTAATATAAGATGTCAAGTGCCATTTAAACAAGGCAGCTTTATTAGTGAAGAATTTAGTTATTGTTTCTATTTGTTTTACAATAATTACATATTTGGGAAATAAATTAGAGACAAATTTTTCTAAGAAGGAAATTCTGACTAGCTTAAAAACTCGATTGTTGTTTCTCAGATTTATCTGAAGTCAATTAAGTTCTAGAATAGCCTCAGTTCTTCCAGTATTATCTTAAGTTAAATATCACATGGTCCTTCATATGCTCTTCTATCATCCAGTGTTGTTGATCTAGGATAAGATACACAGATACAGGCATAACATTACCTTTAGGAGAAAGAAAGACAGGTCACCTTCCAAAGCATGGATTTATAGAAAAATTATCAATCAAAATATAATTGAACCTATGCCAGATCACAGAGCATAATACAAACACATTGTACTGTGTTCTGTGTAACTTTCTCATCATTTTGCACATATTACCACATTTTCTATACTTTCCATATTTGCAGAACAATTTTTAGTTTTGTGTGGGAGAGCTGTGTGCCTAACACTTAATCCATATATAAAGTATCCTGGAGCCTTTATACTACAGAAAGGGAACTCAAGAAAACTAAGTTTAACCCCTGGGCACATCAAGTTTCTTGACAACGCATAACCCTTTGAAGAAAATAAGACATATTGTTCAAAAGAGCAGATTTCCTTTAAACAAGACTATTCATTCACTTGCTCTGTGCCTAGTGCTACGTGAAATCGTGAAGGGAGACAAATCAATGAAGTTTCTGCCTCCCAAAACTTCCTGTGAGAGCCAGTTGGTTGCTCTCATCTTGATTGCTGTCACAGAGAATGACCGTGACTCTTAGATTCATGATCCACTTTCAAGATGGACAGGGTTTTCTTAAATGTTTAAGATGTACACTGCATTTACGGACTTCCATGAACCTTTGACTTCTATTTCTACTCACTAGACAACTCAGCTAATTGTGTCGCGAACTCTGAGCAACAGAACTGGGTTTGGGATAGCTTTAACTTTCTCAGGAATCAATCTAAATATGATAGAGTGATTCCTAAGGGCCTTTCTAACAAGGACTTCAGGGATTGTCTTAACATCGGAGCATATCACCTGGACACAGCAGCTGGAGAAAGAGCTCACCAATTATATGGGCATTCTTGCACCTGCTGTTAACTCTCTTCCTTATCACCACTCACTGTAGCTCATGTAAAGACCTTGTACACTGAGAGCTGGAATTGCAGATACTGTTTTATTGACCAAAAATTAGAAATAATTATGTTAAAATATTTTTTATTAATAATTATTTGCGGAAGAGAGATCCAAGATGGCCGATTAACAACAGCTCAGGGTTGTAGCTCCCAGTGAAAGTGCAGAGAGCGAGTGGACGCCACACTTTCAGATGAATTTTTGTTACCCACAGACTGGGAGATTCCCGGCAGAGGAGCCACATGGGTCATCAGCGCGACTTTTTTGGCTGGTGCGGCTATTTTGCCGGCGCCCCGGCATGGCGCTTCTCGGTGCCGAGTATATGGGACAGGGTGCCCTTTGAGTCGGGCTCGGCTGGTCCCAACCCCACAAGGAGAACAGTAATTGGAAGCACTGAGGACTGAGAGTTTCACAGTAAGCACAGCTGAACCAGGAAGGTCCAGCTCTGTGGGGAAGAGGTGTCCACCAAAGGAAAACTAAGAAACAGAAAAAACTTCATCACCGGGCGGAGAGATCCAAGATGGCCGATTAACCACAGCTCAGGATTGTAGCTCCCAGTGAAAGTGCAGAGAGCGAGTGGACACCGCAATTTCAGACAAATTTCTGTTGCCCACAAACTGGGAGATTCCCGGCGGAGGAGCCACACAGGTCGCCAGCATGACTCTTTTGGCTGGCGCAGCTGTTTTGCCAGTGCCCCGGCGCAGCGCAGCGCTTCTCAGTGCAGAGTATACGCGACTGGGTGCCCTTTGAGTCAGGCTCGGCTGGTCCCATCCCCATAAGGAGAACACCAATTGGAAGCGCTGAGGACGGAGAGTTTCACAGTAAGCACAGCTGAACCCGGGAAGGCCTAGCTCTGTGGGGAAGGGGCATCCTCCAAAGGAAAACTAAGAAACAGAAAAACTTCATCACCAACAAGCCAGACGTCCACTCAGACCCAATCTGAAAGTCGGCAATTACAAAGACGACAGGTGGATAAATCCACAAAAATGGGAAGAAACCAGTGCAAAAGGGCTGAGAACACCCGAAATCAGAATGCCTCTCCTCCTACAGGGGATCGCAGCTCCTCATCAGCAAGAGAACAAGGCATGACAGAGAATGAGTGTGACGAACTGACAGAATCAGGCTTCAGAAGGTGGATAATAAGAAACTTATGTGAGCTAAAAGAACATGTACTAACCCAATGCAAAGAAACTAAGAACCTTGAAAGAAGATTTAACGAAATGCTAA
>CAUYLG010005426.1:0-71769 GCA_963573385.1 Cacajao melanocephalus | reverse complement strand
AATAGTAAGGGTTGCTACCAGTTTCTTCTTCTGCTATCTTTGTCCCAGAAGGATACCTGCCAAATGTCAGTCTGATCTCTCCTTTATGAGGTGACTCTTTGGATATATGGGGGTCAGGGAGCTGCTTGAGGAGACAGTCTGTCCTTTGTAGGTACTCAAGTGCTGAACTGCAAGCTCCGTTGTTCATTCAGAGCTGGTTGGCAAGTACGTTTAAGTCTGCAGCAGGACTCATAAACCCCTTCTTATTTCCCAGGTGTTCTGTCCCAGGGAGTTAGGGCTTTATTTATGAGTTTCCATTGTACTGCTGCCTTTTTTTTCAGGGCTGCCCTGCCCAGCAAGGAGGCAGCCTAGACACTGTCTACCTGCCTAGGCTTTGCTGGGCTGCTGTGGGCTCCGTCCAGCTGCCGTGTGAACTTCCTTGCAGTCCTGTTTATATGGGTGTAGTTAGAACTGCCTCGGCAGTGGTGGTTCACCTCTGTAATGGCGGGTTGCCTTGGTAACGGCAAGCTGCCTCAGCAATGGCGGACTGCCTCGGTAGTGGTGGAGTGCCTCGGTATTGGCGGACGCCCCTCCGCCACAAAGCTGGACTGTCCCGGGTTCAGCTGTGCTTGCTGTGAAATTCTCAACCCTGAGCATTTTCAATTGCTGTTTTTTTTTTTTTTTTTTATGGGGGTGGGACCAGCTGAGCCTGATCACCTGGCTCCCTGCCTCAGAGCCTTTTTTGTTTTGTTGAAGGATCGACTCTCTCCCACGTGTTCCAGTTGCCTGATGAAAAGGCGCTGGGACCTGTGTGATTTCTCGTGCGGCCACCCACTGCGCCGGCTGAAACAGCGGTGCTGATATTCGTGGTGCTTTTTTGCCCGGGAATCTCCTGGCCTGGCTCCCTGTTTCAGACCCCTTTTTAATCAGATGAATGGGCGATTCTGCCTTTCCGAAGCTCCACTTGCCAGCTAGAAGGGAGACCCAGACTAGTGTATTTTGTACGGAGAACTGCCACGCCGGGGCTCTGGCAAAACAGCCGCACCGGCCAAAAGAGCCGCGCTGGCGACCCGTAGGGCTCTTCTGCCTGGGCATCTCCTAGTCTGTGGGCAATAAAAATCTGTCTGGAAATGCGGCGTCCACTCACCCTCTGCGCTTTCACTGAGAGCTGCAATCCTGAGCTGTTCCTAATCGGCCGTCTTGGATCGCAGCCTGCTTACAAATTTTTAATGAGATATCATCCAGAATCCTCAGCTTAGTTTTCAAGGCCTTTCCCTACTTTATGCCACTCCATTTAGTTTACTTATTCAGGGCCTTTAACAAAGGATGTGCTCAACTCTGGCCACTTTGCTACAGGTTTGCCTGTTAACTGTATTGGAAAGAAGAGTGTGTGTGCTGAAGGCATGTTACTTTCTGGAAATTATAAAGGGATCTGAGACCCTACAGTATATGGTGACATTAACCAATCTTTTGGAAAATTTACCTGTATCTCATCATGGTTCATTTGCAAAAAAATAAGGTGGTACCTTAACTAATAGAACAGTTGTGAAATTTTCTGTACCAACTTTGCTTTTCTCTCTTTCCTCCTCCTTCAATGCTTCTATTCCTGCTGATCATTGAATTCATTTCTCTAGTATTTATTGATCACCTAGCGTTTATTGGTCAGTATGTTCGGCTTTTGGAAGAGTAGGATAAACATAATGGGACTCATGTGATTCTAGTGGGGGTACAACAAAGACACCTCTAAAATAAGGAGATAGGCACTGTGATAGGAGCAGCCTTGAGAACAGGTATGAGGAGGAGCTTAGGAAAGAGGCTTCACAGAGTTTGTGAGCTAGGTCTTAAAAATTAAGTTCTCTGTGTTGGAAGATTATCAAAAACTTGTTTCGATTTGGTATATGCAATCTCTATTATATTTTGCTAATTGATTAGAGCTATAGGATTAAAGTTGGTTTTTATTTTATCAATCTGATGTAGTGTTATAGTAATGTAAATTTTGGGTCTCACTGTTTCTTAGTTCTTAGACCACTGTTACTCTCATTTTAAAATAATATGTGAGGTATTTTGATCCTTTGTTCATTGATGCTTAATTTCTCTTTGTTTACTCTTAACTATGTTTCCAGATAACACTATTTTGCTGTGTGGCAGACATTGTCAGTGAGAATATTTTTATGAAGAAAAGCTAAAAAACATACTTTATGTATTTATACAAATAAACATAAAGTGACAATATTGTACAGATTCCCCTTTTTATTCAGGTATCTCAAAGTCTTCCCCAAAGTATTCTTTGATGTTGAATTATTTCCTTTTATTTACTTAGGTTTGCTAGTTGCTTTAAAGCATTTTTCAAGAAAACAACTTTTTAACTTTTATTAATCAGTTACTTTATTACCCATGTTAATTTTAGATTTTAGATTCTGCAAGTTTGCATATAATTAGAAATTAGGATTATATATGATCAGAAATTTGTTGACAATGATAGTGCTTCCATAATACATAGAGTGCTTTTAACATATTCATAACCTCTGTTCAGTCTCTTTTTCAGTGTTCAGTGTGATTAATAAATTTACCTCACAGCTTTTATGAACTTCATCATTTAATCTCTATAGACGTCCTTTCAATTTCTCAATTGTTATTTGAATAAATGAAAACTAAGCATTTGTTAGAATAATTCATAAATGACATTTTAAAAAAATTATAGGACAATTTAGTAAATTAATGTTAGTTTTTACTGTCAAGGTGGAATAGGCTTTTATCTTAAAAATTAAAGCTTTTTAATTTTAATTACTTGTACTTGCAATCTTATTTAAGCATTTCTAAACATAAAGACAAAATTTCCAATTTTATTGAATGTTTAACATTTTGGGGTTATAATGAATCCTCTTACATGGCATAAATAGATGACTAATGTTAAAGTGTTTAAATAATAAAGTGGACATCACTGAAATAATTTAGTCCTTTGTCATTTTTTGATGTTCCAGAGTTTCTTTTCCTTTTCATCTTTTGGTACCTTAGAGTTATTAGTATGAAAATGCATATTTTGACTGTATGAGTTTATTTAAAAATTTTTTTAATTATAAGCTCCTCTAGTGGCCATGCTACATGGCTAAATATAACTGAAGTGACTTTTTATATTTTCTGTTGAAGATTTTTGTTCTGTTCATTTAATGTTTATTGAAGATCTACTATATGGCAGACACTGTACTTGACGCTAGGAACACAATAATTAAATCCAACATGTTTGCGGGGGAAATAGACAACCAAATAATTATAGGCAAAAAGGAAATGACCATGCTGTGGTATTAGAGACAAACTAGGTGGAGGAGAGCATTTTAGAGTGTGCAGCAAAGGTCTCTCTGAGGTTGCGAAATCTAAGCTGGAGGATAAGGAGTCAGTTACCTGAAGAGTAGTGATAGGAAGGTTCTCGCTCTAGAGCCAGGCGTGGTGCCTCACGCCTGTAATCCCAGCACTTTGGGAGACTGAGGCGGGCTGGTCACTAGGTCAAGAGATCGAGACCATCCTGGCCAACATGGTGAGACCCCATCTCTACTAAAAATACAAAAATTAGCCTGGCATGGTGGCACATGCCTGTAATCCCCACTACTGGGAGGCTGAGGCTGGAGAATCACTTGAACCTGGGAGGCGGAGGTTGCAGTGAGCCAAGATCTCGCCACTGCACTCCAGCCTGGTGACAAAGTGAGACTCTGTCTCAAAAAAAGCAAATAGAAAGGCTCTCAAAAATAGGACGGATTTAAAGTATGCTAAGAGCAAATCCTTGTGATCTTAGTGAATGGAGTGAGAGAGAGAAGTAGCATGGGGTTACAGAACTAGGTGGGAATCAGATTTTTGACAGTTTTGTTTGTAGGCCATGGAGAGAGGTTTATATGTAATTTATATGTTACATGTTGTTATAAAGGTATGAATGGCCTAAAGAGGTTTATACAAGTGAGTGATGAAGTCTGATTTTTTTTAAGATTGCACAGACCACTATTATTTGCATAGAACATATTATTGTATTCAGTAAACAATAACAATGTCAAATATTACTGTTATTTAAAATAATATTTACAGTGAATAAGAATTGTTATTCATCAGTTCCCTTCCTACTCATATCTCTATAGAATCTGTTGCTTTAGTACCCATAGCACTCTTAAAACTTGCCTCTCCTATTTCCTGTGATTGCACCGTCTTGATTCTCCTACCTCTCCAGATGTCCTTTTGTATTCCTCACAATTGTTCCTCCTTTTTCTACTCCTTTTGACATATTTCTCACAGGTAAGATTTTTAGATTTTATTTTTTGCTTCTCCTATACCCATATTCTCACTCATGGCTTCCAGTGTACTTCTGTAGAGGGGTTCTTTAATCTGTAGCCTCAGCCCTGACTAAATTTTGTTGTGCTACAAGTTCTCACAAATCAGAATAAAAGATGAATTTATAATAATTTCTCTAATTTTCTAATTTTAAGGAAACCCATTGAACAGAGCTTACTGATGGACTGGAAGTTAGACTAGTATATCCTGGCCTATGGGTTAAAAGGCATCCCTTTGGAAACAAAGATTTTTTTCTAGTGATTCAGACAGATACCTAGCTTCATATCATCATTTGCTAGAGATGTAAGGAATCTGCAAGAAAGAAATTGAGCCCTGATTTCTTAATTTCTCGTTCAGACATGTTGATGCCTTAGGATGATCGAGGAGGGTGACAGAAACTGGATTATAAAACTAGGTGCAAAGTTTCTGGCTCTTCATGGACTCACCTTGCTTAAGTTCTGTCCCCTTCCCTACCCCAGCAGAAACCAGTGGAGACACTCGTTAGAATGCCTTTGGATTTAGACAGGGAAGGGCTAGTGGTAGAGGCGTTAATTACTTGGAGATTACTTGGTTCAATGATTGTGATTTCTATACAGAGAGGCCACGGCCCTTCTGGTATGGATTTTCTAACTCCCTTACCCATCTTCTCCCCCTTCAAATAAAAGAGATAGGCTCTGAAAGGGAAAGTCTTTGCCTACCAGTCAGCTAAGAAAAGAACCAGAAATTTGCAGGCTGATAGCAAAAATACTTCTTATGTGGAGGAGAGATTTAGGGCTCCCTTTCTTCTTCTCTTCCCTGCCAACAAAGGTTGAGGAATATCTGTGCAGCAATTGGACAATGTGAATACAGAGACAGAAGCATCATTATACTACCAGGGTTCAGAGAGGCAAGAACAGCATGAATAACAGTGGCATCATCCAGGGCGAGATCAGAAGGAGAAGGAATGCGGACCTGTAACATGGAAGACAGAGCTACTCATTTTAGGAACTTGGTGCTAGTTCTTTGTTCAGGCTCTGTAAATTGGTGAGGGCCAGGAGGTATTTAGTTAAGATTTCCATATATGTAATGTTTATTTAAAATGAGTTATACTGGGTTTGTCAGACTTGCTTACTATATAATATTAAGTACTTTTCTGCATTTTAAATGGTTTTCTAACAATTTGACATGTGTCTTTTTAAGGGCATTTCTGTTAAGTTACTTGAAGGATTCTGTTTCCTTTTTAAGAAATCCAGTGTTAACCTTTTCAGTTTCATTAGCTATGAGTAATTTTGGCAAAATTTTAAGATGACGAAAGAAAACCTTTAAAATGATTCAGAGAATACCAAGAATTTATCAGTCATTATTTGCCTAACCACAGCTCATTTCTTGCTCTTACCAAGTATGAGTTTAAAAACCTGAAGAAACTTTGGTAGAGCTGAATGAAAATGATGCCTCCTGAGGACTTGTTTGTACATATTATATGTAAGATACTCTTACAAAGTCCATATTTTCACCCAAGACATACTGCTTTTTCTTGCTTATAATATCACCGGACAGCTTTGAATCTTTGTTTGGGAATGACTTAAAGATTCAGTATTTATTTTTGTCTTGACTTGCTGGCTAAGAGAAAAAGATAAGATACTTCTGAATTTCGAGTTAAATGTATTTCTAAATGCATTTGGCTCACAATTTAGTTTTGCTTTAGATATGTCAACAATGCTTATTTCTCCCTGCGTTTGAGGAGTGAATTTTGATATTATTGAAAATTCAGTTAAAAATAAAAGTCAATTGCAGCACTGTTAACAATAGCAAAGACCTGGAACCAACCCAAATGTCCATCAACAATAGACTGGATAAAGAAAATGTGGCACTTATACACCGTAGAATATTATGCAGCCATAAAAAACAATGAGTTCGTGTCCTTCATAGGGACATGGATGAATCTAGAAACCATCATTCTCAGCAAACTGACACAAGAACAGAAAATCAAACACTGCATGGTATCACTTATAGGTGCGTGTTGAACAATTAGAACACGTGGACACGGTCAGTTGGGGAGAACTAGGGGAGGGACAGCGGGGATGGGGAGGGTGGGGAGGGATAACGTGGGGAGAGATACCAGATACAGGTGATGGAGGGAGGAAGGCAGCAAACCACCTTGCCATGTATGTACCTATGCAAAATCCTGCATGATCTGCACATGTACCCCAGAACCTAAAGTACAATTTAAAAAAAGAAAAAGTAAGTCAATTTGTAATTGTAAATTAATTTTTATAACTTGAATTAAAGATTTTCTACGTAGCATGTTCCTGTCTTGATATTTTATATCTTGTTATGGTTTCCTAAAACTCTTACACATATTATTCGTTCTCATCTCACTCACCCTCTGATGTTTTTTCAAAACATTGTTCGACATCATGGAGACGTTGATTACTGAACGATTATATATATATATATATATATATATATATATCTCCAAGTTTCTGAGTTTCTTCATTTTAATTACTGGTACTTATGGGCATTATTTTTTCTCTGTCTCCTAAAACAAACAAACAAAATGCCAGGAATTCCATCAAGATCTGGGACACAATTTTGTGCTTTTCCGCATATCTTTGAGTTATCTCAAATTCCTTGTAACTAGCATTTCCTGACAATGGCATCAGCATTCCTGATGTGTCAAGTCAGTTATTTCTCATGCCATTTTGATTTTAAAGTACAGGTAGTCTGTGTGTGTGTGTTTCATACCTGTAACTAACATCAAGTTCAAATTTTTCAATTTCCATTAGTGTTTGTTTTATGGTTTAACATGTGATATAGTAATCCCTTTTGGGGAATGAATGGCATTTCTATGTGAAATTGCTAAATGGAAAGCTTCTTCCTTTAACTCAAGAACTTTGAATTTTACTTACTTTTATACGTACATATTTTTTTCCTGAAGGGCATTACACATTCCTGCTTATGTAAATCGGTTAATGAGAGACCCACCAGCCAGCCATACTCATCCCCATTAACGTTCTTACGTCACTTGGTACAAGTAGCACTTACAAGTTGCATGTTGATTTTCTGTGTTGCAGTCTGCATTCTGCATCTGACGCTGTGCATCTTAAAGGACTGCAAGATGGTTTTATTTGTATCTGTAATAAAATGTGATAGTAAGATGGCATTCAGCATGGATTTTTATATGTAGAAAGTGTGGACATTAACAGTTTCAGCTTCTCAGTACTCAGGATCAGGTTATTCATATTAATCATTTATGTGTAGCGTAAAACTGTGGTGCTCTTGGAGAGAATTTCGGCAAGGCTTTTTCTTCTTTCCATTAATGGAGTCATATGGTTTGTTCTTTAATACTGGTATTTTTTTTAACCTCTGCTATTGGTGTCCATTTATATCTAACGTATTCGTTCATTTTGTCAAAGTTTGATGTATATAACAGCTTAATGTTTGCCAAAACGTTTCTCACTAGATAGTTTATGCGTACTTTGTGATAGTGATTTGCCACTCATAGTCCTTCCCTTTTTTTTTCCCCTTTTCCTTTCCTTGCTGTTGTTTCATTGCATTGCATTCTGAAATCATGGTAGTTAACGTAAGTTCACTGTGGCTGACATGGTTAGAATTACTGCTAACGGAGAAAAGAGAAGTTAGTATTTTGAATATATGTACCAGCATACATAGTTCTTCTGTTATTTGATTAAGTGGGAGAAACTTTGATGTAATCTAGTCTGTCTCTTTTTGTAAACCATTAACTAAGGTAAGGCTTTATACTTATTCAAATCTTAACAGTATGCAGTGCTCAACTATTTTACATTAAAAGTTGCAGAATGTAAATTTGGTGTTTGAAGTTTTCATTAGAAGTAGTAGAACCAAAATAAGAAACTATTTTGATATAATGTTAGTGAAAAACCATATATATAATTTTATATACTGTTATTTTCACTATGTAAAAAGCACATGTATTTTTACAAGAAATGGAAGGGACTGAGCAAAGCTAAAATTCTTAAAGGCAGTGAGTTTATGGACTTTATTTTTGTTTTATCATCTTATCTAATATCTTCATTTTTTTAATTTAGAAAAAATTAGAACTTCCTGTATCTTTGGATATTAAGAATATCTAGAAAAAGTTGCCTCTTATAAGCTGTAATTATATACCCTTAATCTTTATTTACATTTATGCGTTAGATATCTTTTGTTTCTGGCTGGCAGAATCCTATAATTCTTTCAAGGTTCACCTCTAATGTTACTCCCTCCCTACACGAGAGGAATTTCCTCCTTAGGTTTCTAATACTACACTTTGCACACACATATATTTTAATACTTATTAGATAGTTGTGTATGCATTAGACTTCGTAACAGCTTGGCTAATTGAGAAAACACTGACTGTGGAGCTAGAACAACATGGCTTCAAGTCCTAATTCTGTCCCTTACTAGTTTTATGATCATAAGCATATTATTTAATCTTTTTGAGCCTTAATCCTTATCTTGACATTGGGGCCAATACTACCTATTTTATAAGATTGCAAGGAAGGTTAAAGCATCATGTGTAAAGAGGCCAACCCTCTCTGGTAGATGTCTAATAACTACTTCTCTAATTAAAAAGACTTGGATTCTGCCACTCCTTTCACATTGTACCTTCTTTTCCTGGAATGTTGGCTGACTGAATCAGGAAGACTTGATCAAGCTGATTACTAAAAATGTCATTAATTTTTTTATTTATTATGCAACCAGGGTTTTAATCAGCTTGCAGTATTGACTTTTTTTTTTTTTTTGGTGCAGTCTCTAAGATACTGTTTTTTTAAATGTTATTTTCCACACACTTAGAACGTTGAGAGATTAGTGTTTTCAGAGACACATGAAATATCTTTTTGATTGTATTATTTATTTTTATGTTTTTAACAGTAGTTAATATTTTTCAAACTTTTCTTCGTTATCTTTTCCCCAAGCCGCCTTTTTAGACGTTTTCCTAATTGCCTCCACCCATGAAATTTTAATACCACAAATACAGTGTATCTGTTTATTTGCAGTACTGTATGTGTATCTATGCTTTATACTTAACAGAGTAAAATTTTGTCACCCTTCTCCTCAAAGGACCATTTTTCACCCCCTTGGAACGATACCACCCTTGTCAAGAATGCATGCTTCACATCTTTTAGACGTGATCTGATGGAACAGGTTAATGGTTCAGTGCTTGGGTTCTAGTTGATAAGAATGAATTCTGCTTGCTCTGTTGATTAGCTGTGTGACGTTTTGTCAGTCTCTGAGCTTTCTAAAGCTTCTCTTCTTCTGTAAAATGGGAATACTACTGTTATCATCCTCATAAGGCTGTGCAGTATATCTAGCATATATTAATTGCTCAACATATGTTAGCTATTACTTTATCATCTTAATAATCATGACTTTAATTTTGTTCTTTGGAACCTAAGACCTACTCAGGGTTATCTAACTTCTCTTTATCCATTTTTAAATATTGACTGCCAAAAATATAAGCATCGTTGGTAACATAAGATGCCTACAGACCTCTATAATAACTAAAAGCTAATCAGAAAGAAAATTCCTTAGTGTACATGTAATTACATGTAGAGTATTAAAAATGAATTTACACAATAGCTTGAACCGTAGGTTATTTTATTAAATAATTCTGGGTTCTATTTTTAGATATTTGATTTAATGGATGCCAAAGCCCGTGCTGATTGTATCAAAGAAATAGATCTTCTTAAGGTAAATAATGAACTGTTGACTATTTTGAAGATAGCTGGACATGGCGATAAAAGTGATTTACTTAAACACAAAAAGATTTTTAAGACTTACGCTACATTGATTTCAGGTAATATGATGTAGGGTTGAATCTCAGTATATTGAAGAGTGTAGTTATTTTTTGGATTTATTGTTAAACAATGTAATCAGAACATTTGGTAGGATCAGCTTTTTTTTTTCTCATTTCAAACTAGGAAATAGATAAAATGGGCATAAAACATTGAAGAATTTTTTTTCTTGACCACCCCAACAAGACATATTCTAAAGGTTAAGTAATATAAATACAAATTAGTATGATCTCCACATGTATTATATTGAGAATGTGAACTAATCCAAATAGTTCACATGCATCTTCTAAGGTTTTAAAACCTTTTTCCAGATTTAGAAAGAATGCATGTAAAGAGTATGCCAGGAATTAGCTTTTTAGTTTCTCATCCACTAAGAATATTGACTGAGATTTCAGTTATTTCTGCACTGATTCTTTTCTAGTGAAGTTTCTTTTGAGAAATGCTGTGGCTTATGTTGTATTTTTAGCTTTTAGCTAAGACTTGGTTGTTTTTTTATGCTGTCCATTTGTGTTAGTGCCTAAGATGAACCAGATTTATGCAGAAAGGAGAAGAGTAAGGTCAAAATAAACTGTGTTTTCTGACTGTTTTGTTAATTGTAGTTATTTCCTGGCACATGAAGTAGTTGGCTTAAATATATATAAACTTTTGCTGTAGAAATAGCATGTAATCATAGGAAATTTGGGGAGAAAACTTTAAGTAGCAGAAAGTTACCCATACTTCCTGCATTATTTCTCTGCGAAACAATTCGTCTTGTATTAATGTGTTTAAAGATTGAACAAAAAGATTGTAAATGAGTAGGGACTGATACATATATTTCTACAAGGTAAAATTTTTTCTTAGGGATGATTTTATGAATTGGCTCACATAAATAAGTCTTGTATACTTATATTATTTGGTATAAAAGCAATAGTTAAATATAGTATAGTAGATACCAACTGCATTTTGTCTACTAGCTGGAGTTATTCTAGGACCAGCCGTAACTTCAAAGTAGGAATAAAAAGGGATACTTTATTTATCATTGGGTGTTCCTAAGTGAAAGTTCTCATTTTGAAGGGTGTAATTTTTAGCAGTTGGTGACCTAATTCTGTCATTTACTTCTTGCATCTGTTGATATGTTTATTCGGCATAGCAGTACTTTTAAATTAAGATTTAAGTATAAAATATATTATTCCTAATAAAGAATATTAAGATAAAATTAATTTATACCTGGGGTTTACTTTTAATAATTGTCATATTTGTTTCAAAATTCACTAAAGAAAAATATACTGTCATGTTAAGATTTCTGTAATTAAAAAAATGCAGTTAAGTTTGTTCTTAAGTTGCAAAACCGTAAGTGATTCTTGGAAATTTACAGTAAAAAAAACCTTCTGATGCCTGTTTTATTTTCTCAGCAACTCAACCATCCAAATGTAATAAAATATTATGCCTCATTCATTGAAGATAATGAACTAAACATAGTGTTGGAACTGGCAGATGCTGGCGACCTATCCAGAATGATAAAGGTAAGTTTTTAAAAAATGTTTTTAACGTTTTGGTTTTTTTTTTTCTAATAGAATTGTCTGTTAAACATATAGGGATATTAGGTGTTTTAAACTAAAGCCCTCAATGCAAGGCTTATCTGGTAGATATGTAATAAATAGTAGATGGTTAGTGATTATAATTCTGAAAGTGGTTTACTTGGTGATATTTACACTGGTCAGCTTAAAAATCTGAACACCCCAAAACCAACTTGGAAAGAGGCCAAGATACTTGCCTTCTGTAAGTCAGGTTACATTTTTGCTGTTTGATTCTCTGAGCAGACCCTGCTTGATCTTATGTCTCTGGACATGAGTAAAAGAGGTAGAAAGCGATTCTAGAGCAGCCTGACCTATTTCTGGAAGGGATCCATCAAAGAAAGTGGGATTTGCAGTCAGACCTTGGATATTAACCCCTACCTTGGCCACATAAAAGTTGTTTAACTTTCTTTTCTAAGGGCATATGAATTGGGTTTAAGTTCAGCTGCAATTAATAGAAACCCGTAAGTAACAGTAGCTTAAAAACTTTGTCTTTGGGCCAGTTACTTCTCTGTGTCACATTTTCTAAAAAACACAATAATAATAGAACCTACTTCATAGGATTGTGGTAATGGTTGAATTAATATTTATTAAGAACTTAGAAGAATGCCTCGCACGTTGTAAGGCTGTGTAAATGTAGCTGTTGCTGCCATTATTATTGTTATTGTTCTTACTTCTCTGTCACGTAAAAGTTGGGCCAGTATGGTAGCTCTCCTCTGTCAAAAGTATTTTAGCAATCCAGCCTTTTTCTAGCTTATTAAGTCACACTAGGCTTGAAGGGACAAAGAGTACATGCAGGCTTTCTCTTAAAGCACATTCCTGAATGCTGCCTGCCAGACAACATTTTCAGCTTCATTCCCTTGGCCAGAATGTAGTCTCATGTACCTATCTAGCTGCAAGGAAGGCTGGAAAATAAAGTCTTCATTCAGCCAGCCATGCGCCTAGCTAAACTTCTATTACAATGGAAGACAAGTTGAACCATCTAGAAACAGACAAGAATAACTGAATGAGAAAAACAAAGGCTATTCAAGCTTGCTGTAGCAAGGGAGTCAGCCAGTCATCACTTGCATCTTGGCAGAGAATTAAAAGCAGGCAAAGGAATGAAAGGTTTATAGAGGGAAGAAAAGGGAAGCCTTCGGGTATGCTCTGAGGGAAAGCTGCTGGCATGGAGAAGCCATAGACCAGCTGACTAGAAATAGGGCATCTTTGTGATTGGTTAGAAGTACATACTTGGCTTTCTCTGGTTGGTCCTAGTTGGAAGCAGTGACAAAATTAGGGAAGCTGTCAGTTATTAATCAATCATTATAGAAGTTACTGTTTAGCTTCCTAGATTGTCACTAGAGATAGCAATCTGGCTTCCTGCAAGTCTAGATTACAGCATGCTGGCTTCCTGGGTTGTTTACTGTAGATAAAGGGCTGTTCCTGGGCAGATAGGCACAGAGAGATGGATGGATATGTGTACATACATTAGTACATATGTCTTTAAACAGTATGTAAAAACATACTACATATTATAGTACTTAACCATCATAATAACACTATATGACAGGTATTACTGACCCAATTTTATTTATATGGTTGTTCCTTTTTCTCCTTCATCCCCATGTCCCAGAAATAACCTCTAACCTTTATGTGCATAAAACCTTCCCAACTTTACTTGCTATCTTTATACACACTTAAATATAAAAATCTATACTAATCATGCATTCTTTCTCAGATACATAACAGTTTATTTTATTTTTGCTTTGTTAATAATTGGATTGTTTTCATTTTTTATTCTTACAGAGAAATCTCAAGTACAAAGCCTTATCAATACAACCATATCTATACATACTCTATTGTCTATTTCTGTTATATATATTCATATAAATAATATCACTGAGTAAGAGTATGCACATTTTAAAACACAATAACTATTGCCAGATTATTCTTTTCAATAGGTAATGCCAATTGGTAGCTTTTAAAAAAATAGCTCTATATTTTATTTTTTCATTTATTAGACATTTTACTCTGTGCCAGGTACATGGTTTATTGCTTTTTAGACCTCATTGTCTAGTGGGAGAAACAGGCATTTGACAAATACTAATATAAAACTATATATCTGCAGTTGTAATAAGTTATATAAACAAAAGTGTGAGTTACAATGGATAATTATAACAGGACATCTGAAACTACACTGGTGAATTCTGATGGCAATTAAAGGATTTTAATCAGTGGTCCTATATAATCTTGACCTAGTTATTTAATCTTAATGATTGAGCCAGTTTCCACATCAATAAAATTGGATCAGTAATACCTGTCCTACAGGGTTATTATGATGGTTAAGTAATATAGTATGTTTATATATATACTTTTTAAAGACGTGTACAAATGTATGTACACATACCTGTCCGTCTATCTGTGCCTGTATGCATGTATGATATCTGATAAGTATTCACATTTTCTTTATTCCATTTAAATCTCTGATCACTACTCTTCTTCTAGCCTCCTTGGATCACAGAAATCTACTCTTTTTTACTCTTCAAAGTTGACTTCATTCTTCCAGTTTTACAGGGTAAAGAGAAGTCACCAGACAGGAGCGCCCTCACTTTCCCATAACCAAACCTGATAGACCTACTTGTGTCTGTTACTGTTCTCCCCTCCTTCTCTCCTGTTACCACATTCTTGTTAGATTGGAGGGATTGTTCTGTGCCCCTCCACCTGAGTTCTCTGTCCTTTTTCTGCCTATATTCTCAGAAATCTTAATTCCTATCATTATCTGTTCCCAGTCCTAGATCCACAACCATTGTGCACTTCTGAGTTCCTTCTCTCATCATTTAAATATTCTCAGGTCACTGTTATTTTAAACATGTTTATATGTGTACACATGTACACATAGCTGTCATTCATTCATTTATTCATTCAAGAAACTTATTTTCCAGTGGGAAGTCAAATAAAATGCTAAAAGCAAGTACAATATGATATGCCAGATGTTGATAAAATCAATAAAGAAAGATTAAAGGCAATATGGAGTTGGGAGGAGGTGTGTTGCTATTTTATTTTGTTTATTTATTTAATTTTTTTGAGTTGGAGTCTTACTCTATTGCCCAGGCTGGAGTGCAGTGGTGTGATCTAGGCTCACTGTTACTTCTGCCTCGCAGGTTCAAGCAATTCTCCTGTCTCTGCCTCCCTAGTAGCTAGGATTACAGGGGCCCGCCACCACACCTGGCTAATTTTGTGTTTTCAATAGAGATGGGATTTCACCATATTGGTCAGGCTGATCTCAAATTCCTGACCTCAGGTGTTCACCTGCCTCAGCCTCCCAAAGTGCTCAAGTGAGCCACTGCCGCCGGCCTTTGTGTTGCTATTTTAAATAAGATGATCTCAGAAGACCTTCTTAAATCCTTCCACCCTCACCTCTGCCTGCCTTTTCCTTCAGTTACTACCCTAGTTCTTTTTTGTCCTTCACAGACACTTACTCCTGACCCTCTTTCTAACCTACCACACATAATGGCTCTTCAATGACCTCTCTCTTGAAAGCCAGAGACTTTGCCCAGTCTTCATTCTGCTTGATCTCTCAGAAGCATTTGGCTCTGCTTTTCATACTCTTCTTTCTAAAATACTCCTGCATTGGCTTATTGAGTCCCACAGTGTCTTGATTTTCTTCCTACCTCTCTGGAGACTATCATTTTTCTTAACTGAGTCATTCTTTACTTCCTGGCCTTTAATGATGGAATTTTAAGTTTCAGGCCTGACTTTTTTTTTTTTAGTTCATACTCAGGTTATAGCTGACCTCATTTATACCTATGGATTCGATTACTCTCTATACTCTTGTTGACGTCCAATTTTTTTATCTTTAGCATGGAGCTGTCTTTAAATTCTGACTCTATGTGGCTCAATATGTCTGTAAACAAATTCCTGATAGACTGCCCGTCCTCCCATGTTCCCTAACTTGAGGCTTGGCTCCAGTTTATCTGGTTGTGCACTCTGGAAATCAGGACTCTTATTTGACATTTCACTCTCCCTTACCTCTTCTTTTCAATCTCACCAGATTCTGTTTATTTTTTCTTCTAAATGCCTTTCCAATTTCCCCACCCAGCTCCCTTTCCATTGCTCTCCCTGTCACCCCTTATTTGGAGAGAGTGAGAGCTTTTTAATTATCTCCCAGCATCTGGCACCCATTCCTTAAGTCTGTTTCTCCATCAGTCTTTAAGATGGTAGAGGGGAGAGAAAAACCTCCTTTCAGTAAAATCTTTCTAGGGTTTCACTTTAAGAGTAAAGACTAAAATGTTTGACAAGATAGAGTAATCCTTGTGTGATACAAAAGATAAGCTCCCTCAGAGAGGATCAGATTCTGTTTTACGTGTTCACGTATCCCAAGTGCCTAGAGCAGTGTCTGGCACAGAGCTTGTGCTCAGCATATATTTGCTGTAGAATCTAACTCCTGTTTTCTCTCTTGCTGTGGCACATCAGCCTTTCATTTCCTTGAATGCGTTTTATTTTTTCCTTAGGGAATTTATGCAATTCCATCTGCCTGGGATGTTCTTCTTCTCCATTCTTGGCTGACTTTATTTTGGTTCGTACTTCAGTTCTTTACTTAGATATCACTTCTTCAAGCATTTTTCTGTGACTCATAGAGTATTTTATGGTATAAGTGCTCTCAGAGTACCCTTCCTCCATAGCACTTAGTAATATAATCATGTATTTATGTGTGTAATTATTTTATTGATGTTCGTATTTCCCATTAGACTTAAATTTCTGCTGAGCACAGAGACAGTGTTGGCTTTGCTTGCCTGGCTGTCTTCAGTTTCTGGGAAGCTACTAGCTGATAGTACAAACTTCAGTAAATTTGTGGTAAATCGATGTATAGAAGTTGGTTATTTTACCTCTGTTCCACTTCTCCGTTCCAGGGCTCAGTAGATAACATGAGTGCTTGTATAATAGTCACAGTGATTTCCTCCTGCTTTACACTGTGGTCTCATAGAGAGTTGCTGCGATAGTGTATTTTTTTTTTTTTCTTTTTTTTTTTTTTTTTACGGGAGTGGGGTTGGGGAGTTAAGAAATTCTAAAATTGTTTTCCGAACACGCTTATTCTGTAAGTAGTTCTTTATAAAGTAGATTACAACAGGAAAAAAAAATCATAGGAACTTATTTTGTGAAGGAACAGAACAGTGACTTAAAGCTTTATAAAGGACAGCAGTGAACGTTTGAATTGTAATGAACATGATTCATTTCTTTACAGTGAGTAATATTGTAAATCATTGTGCATCATAACAATATATTTCACTCTCTCAAGTCTTCAGCTTAATTGGGGTAGAAGAGGAAATATAGCTTCTGGTCTGTATTCCAGAAATGAACCTCTGGATAGCATTGCATCAAAGATTTTTACAAGTAAATAATTAATTGGTTCAGAGCAGGCTGACAAATATAATTAAGCAATTTATAGTTGAAATATTCAGTATTTCTCTAATTAGTGACAAAGGAATACCTGAGGCTGTGGTCAGATGAAATACTTCCCAGATGAGTTTTAGGATAAAAGGAAATCTAGAATTTTTCATCATAATTTCTTCATTATCAGTAATCAGAATTTTAAAGGAAAATTGACTCTTACAAAACAGATTTCAGTTAAATTGTGCTATATATGCCATATATTTTCTTTATTGTAGTTAAATTGGACACATAGATGCTTCATTTTGTAGTATGCCTTATTATACTGTTTATTTCACTGTTCTAATGTCAAGAAACATATCTGGTGATGAAGACCCAGTGTAGAGGAAATTAATCTCAAAAATATATAAATAAGAGAATTTTAAAGTTACAACTTGTCAATAGAAAATGTTACTAAAATATGTTTTAAATTTTCATAGTTCATTTCACAACATATACTTATTCATTGAACTATTTGTGCCTGTATTTATATCTGCCTGTTGTTAAGTCAATTTGAGACGAATAAAATAAACTATAAATGTGTATATTTAATATTATGTTTTTTAAAAAATTATTTTGCTAGAATATCAATAAAACAAAATGTAACCTAATAAATATTTTGAGAAGAAACTCAGAGGCTTGTTATCTGCCAAGAGAATGTCATACCATATCACAGTGGCTAAGAAGGAAATGAATATTATTCTTATAAATATTTTTTAGTAAAGTATGCAATACAAATAATTTAAAAGGATGTCTGTCTTCTGCCAGAAGTTAGGCACTGCACCAAATAAATAACTAAGACTATTGCTTCTTATTTCTAGTATATTTAGATATAGGCTTTAAAAAAAAAAAAAAAAAATGGAGTCTCGCTCTGTAGCCCAGGCTGAGGTGCAATGGCACAATCTTGGCTCACTGCCACCTCCGCCTCCTGGGTCCTGGTTCAAGCAATTCTCCTACCTTAGCCTCCCAGGTAGCTGGGATTACAGGCATGAGCCCAGCTAATTTTTGTATTTTTTAGTAGAGACGGGGTTTCACCATGTTGGCCAGTTTGGTCTTGAACTCCTGACCTTGTGATCCACACCCCTCGGCCTCCCAAAGTGCTGGGATTACAGCCATGAGCCACCGCGCTCGGCCTAGGCTATCTTTTTAAATTGCTGACTTTGTATTTTCTACCTTGTTGCCACTTGTGAGTCATTCCTTTTAAATTTGGTAAGAGCCTCAAAACTATTTTTCTTCATACATACATAAAATTACTTTTACACACTGATTTTTTGTGTGCTTATAATTGTATTTTGTATTAATTTTTTATTGCTGCATAGCAAATCACCACAAATTTAGCAGCTTTAAGCAACACAAATTTATTAACTCTAGATTCCTGTGGGTCAGGAGTAGTGGGTTCTCTGCTGAAGGTCTTAGAAAATTGAAATCAAGGTGCCCTTTGGGGCTTTGAGCTCACTGAGGTTCAGGTTCTTTTTCCATGTTCGCTGGTTGTTGGGGGAATTCAGTTCCTTGAAGTTATATGGCTAAAGTTCTTCCTTCCCTCGTGGTTATCAACTGGGGGCTATCCTCAGACTGCCCGCCATTTTCTGCTACATTCCTCTCTACAACCTGCCATTGTGCTCCCATAAGACCCGCAGGGGAGTTTCTCTGGGTTCAGTTCTCTCTTGACTTCTTTGAATGGCTCACTCAATTAGGTAAGCACTATCCAGGCCAATGTCCTTCTTGATTAACTCAAAGTCAGCTGATTAGGGACCTTAATTATGTCTGAAAAATCCCTTCTTCTACATAACATTATATTAAACAGGAAGAATATTTCATATATTCACATGCCCTACTCATGTTCAAGGGAAGGGAATTATACAACAGGACTTGAGAATTTGAGGGAGTGAGGTACATCTTAGAATTCTGCTTACCACAGACATTAATAAATTAGCTAGAATGTCAGCCATGTTTTGGAGATAACTGTTATCTTCAAATATTATAACTTAAAAATCTTGTTCACCTACTTGGTTTGGCTGTTTTTACATTTTTAGACACATTTTTGTTTGTACGTATCCAAATGTAGAGGTTGTATTGGAAATAAAATCACTTTGAAATGTCTTTTACACTCTTGGCCTTTGGATCCTTAAAGCCATAAAGGTTTCCCAGCAGTCCCATCTCTCTTTGATAACTCTGATTTATTGTTTACCAGGATACCTACACTTTCCATTTCAGCATCTGGACAAAGTGTATAGCCCATGTCAGACAATTATGAGAACTGCCAGTGATTCCAAATGCAGTTTACCACTAAGTCTTTTATATAAGACTGTCGTCTATCTTATATTTCATTTTAGAATTTCTGAAGTCCTAAGGTTACAAATTAGTAGCACTATCTGAAAAAACTACGCAGGATTTAATATTCTATACATATATGTATGTGTACACACACACACACATATAAATAGATACATTTACTTAGGCACCTACACATAATATATATATATATACACGTGTGTATATCTGTAAAAATTTATGTCTACATATGGCATGTATATGTGGGTGTGTTATATAGAATTATTTTTAGAGAATCAGTGCTACTGATAAAATATCACTTGGATTTTCCTTGATACTTAAGTAGTCTAATAATGAAGCAATATAGAACTTAGAGATTTTAGGAAATTGAACACTTTATACCATGAAATGACCATTATGTAATTCTGTGAGTGTAAATAAAAGGTGATATATGAACTTTGAACTCTGTTTGCTTGGAAAAAACTGAAGATAATTTTGAAGGAGTTGATTGCTCCTTACACTTGAAGGTGATATTGGTATTAAGCTGCCTTTCGTAGATCATGTAATACCACTGTGAGCAGTAATTTTGGTAACTATAAACAATTAAAGAGAAGGAATACAGACACCATTATGTTAAGCATCTTAATTTCTCTCCTTTAGATTTCAGTTGAGATACTTTTACTGTTCTGCTGTGTTTTCTTTGTTCATTAAGAAAATTAAAATATTTTGTTCAAGTTTCTTAGTGTTGTCTAGTATAATACAGCAAGAAATAATTTATTAAAGAAGGAAATATTTCTGTTTGTCTTTGTGACCTTCTGTGTCTCCTCAAAGACTGACTATTCTTTTTCATCTCCCTTTCTCTATCGCTAGTACTCTGATGCAGTAGAGAAAACATTTTAAGTATTTCCAAGTATTTTCTTATCAGTTTTAGTAATGTGGAAACTTAGGAATTATTCACATGGCAGGAATGCAGGAGTCATTCTTTGTAGCAATTCTGATGCATTCATGTAGTTTTATTGTTGATCTTTTTTAAAAAAAATATTCTAAATAAGTTTCCTTGAGATTGATGTACCACTGTTCAGGAGGCAGCTGTTTTGGGAAAGTTTTGTGACTTTATGGGTACTTATTTTTCTTGTTTGCTAAATAATTTAAGAGGTTTATTTTTTTTCCTCCTCAAGGTTTAATTGCTCAGGAAAAATGTTTTCTGTTTCACATTTTCTACCCTAAGATGAAATATATTTTTGGCTTAAATTAATAGCCTGCATAATTTTAACTTTGGGGGATGAATTGATTATGTTTATATTTTATTATAATCTAAAAATGGCTCAGTACACTCTTCATAGATTTTCCAACATTACAGGAAAAGACAAAGACTAGTAGACCTTGGATAAGCAGATAAAATGAGATGCTGGTGATAAGTATTTTCAGTGGTCTCATGATTGTCACGTCCATTCTACTTTGCACCTTCTAATGCCACTTAAGGTATCTGATTTTATTCAGAATGCCAAGAGAGAAAATATTTACGCACTGTAAGTTAGTATTACATACCAAAATTTTAATTTTATATAATTTCCCACAATTGTATATAGCAAATATTTGTGAAGTGTGTTGATAACCTCATTATACCTTCCGAAGAAACATGTTTCCATAGAAAGATTAATACATGATAAAAATTAGACTTAAAACTGTCCATTATACTTTCAGAAGCATCCTTTTTCATCATCCAGTCCTGTCCATTTAATTCTTTGAAGTAGCCACTGCAATGTATAGTCTTATAAAATTGCATTATAATTACAAAGATATGTTTGTCTGGGAACATAAGGTTCCCTCTGACGGTAAATGTTTGACCTAATTACAAGCTTATAACAAAGAGCTCTAACTACTTTTCATCTCATGTAAAAACCTTTTATGTTATTAAATGGACTAATAGGGATCTCTGAGGTTTTTGTTGTTGCTTTTTTTTTTTTTTGGTTTTTTTTTATTAATTGGATAAATTAAGGATAAGGCAAACCAAAAAAATTTTTTTTTTATAATTTTGAATATTGGTTATCTTTGTTTTTTTTTTTTTTTATTTTTTTTTTTTTTGCTTTGTTTTTATTAATTGGATATATGAAGGATAAGGCATACCAAGAAACTGTTATTTTTAAGTGTAAAAAATGTGCCAAACAGACATTTATTATTTCTGTTTTATTTGAAACTAAGACTGTAGACCCATAGATTATATTTTAGAAGTGGTGGAGACTCAATAGATCATCTCCCAACTCTTTATAATAGAGTGAGGAAGCTGAGACCCATCAAGCTTAAGTGGCTTGCTCAAGGTCACCCAACCAGTTACTGTCAAACCTTATAATCAGGTATATTATTATAAGATGGATATGGATTGTGTTAGTGGCACATTTAAACATTTGACAACACTCCAAGCAGGAAATGTTTCCTTATATTTAACATAAATCACTTACTTCCTCTTACTAGATACTTGGAAGAAATGGAGAGCAGCTGGTGCCTGTAATTCCACTTCTCTTATAGCTTCATTATCTCTCATCATTTTTAGGAAATTAGGAATTTCTAATTAGGAATTAGAAATGATAATTTAGGAATTACCATTTTTCCTAATCCTCTTCAAAAACACCTTGCACACCAGGATTGCATTTTTTATTTTTTCTGTTTTTATAACCACAGCAGTATATTTCTAAAGGATGCTTAGTATATGCTTCCCTGGATTGACTACACAATTGCAAGTCCTTTTGTTAAAAATTAAGAATTTTTGATGTGGCAGTAACAGATCTTTAAACCAAGTGCCAGACCTGCGTAACACAGGTTTTCTGTCCATGAAGCTGGCCCTCATAGTTCTAGCTATTTTTGCGTGATAGTTGCTTTTTTAAAGATTAACATGCCAAACTCTATGGTTAAATGTTTTGATATGCCACCGAGAATAATAATTTTTTTGTAAAATAAGATCATTTCTTTCTCTGTTGATGAGGTTATGCTCAGTAACATTGAAGCTCTTACTGAGATTTCTTGAGGAAGAATATTAGAATTGTATAATTCAGAAATAAGCAGTGAATATTCTACTTGGAGTTGTAGTGTCTAGAATTCAGGTACCAAGTTAACCAATTGAGGTCAAAAATGGTACTTAGATGTTCAGTGTCCACTGTATAATTGGATTTGATCTTGGTCATTTAATTTATAGGAGGATGTTTGGAGATTAATAATTTTAAATTTAATTTTTAGATTTAAAAAAAATTTTAAAGAATATTTGAAATGAGACAGCTTGCATCAGCTAGCCCTTTTTATATTAATATAAATCACTTAGATGGTGTTGCAGATGTGTTTTACCAGATATGCTGAATTTCACCTAAATGAAATGCTGATATTCTTCTTACACATAAGTGAGAATATAATATAATCTGATATTTGTATATATATACATTTTATATGAAAATTGATTAGCTTTCTGTTACATCTGATTTTTCTATTTGAATAATGTCTAGTGTTCATTTGAATAATTTTTATAAAAGTGGAAAAGGCGCTTTTAAAGTAAATAGTATTTGAAGATTTGCATAGAGAAAAGACTAGCCTACTCAAAAAAAATAAGACTAAGCAAAATTATGTCCAAGTGATCAGATATACCTGGGTGTTTATTTTTGCCTGCCCGTAAATTTTTAGATACTTTATTTTTAACTATTAAAAAGTTGTAATTCTATTTCATAGCATAAATAAGGTAAAATTGCCTTGTCACATACTCTTTACGTTTTCATATAAATATTTATATTGATACCAACTTTTAGATATATTGGTTACATTATTTATTGCTATATTAAAAACTTACTGTATAACAAATATACTTACCTTTTTTACTTTTTACATGTTGGCATTAGATTTTTAATCAGAGCTAAACATTTATATAAGGCTGCCTTTTTTAAGGGAAAGAAGGATTTTCAAACAATAATGCTATTTGGCTAGAGAATTAACTTTTAAAAAGATACGTGTTTATTGGAATAAGTTGTAAGAGAAAGTTGTTCGTTTTTTTTTTTTTTTTAATTCTTTGGCTTTATGGAAGTTCCCACTTTGTAGTGCTAATATACATTTACCCATAGTAAAAAGAATTCCAGTTTTCATTGCCTTTTTGCTGTTCACCCTCTTTTAAGAGATAACCAACAGTGCCACCCTCAGAACAGACAGGCTTTTCTCATTATAAGTGTTGGTTTTCTCCAAAAAAAAAAAAAAAAAGAAAAGAAAGAAAAAGAAACTAGAAACCAGAAAAACCTTTACTTAAGGAATGGTTTAAAAACCACATATGTTTAAACAGACACATTAAAAATAATGAGAGATACTAATGGTATAATAAAGATGTCTTTATTTTATGACAAAATCAAAGTCATGTTATTCTTCCGAGGCCTATAACTAATTTAAATACTTAACTCTAACCAGGTCATTCTGAATAGTATTACATTGAATTCAGTTTATTGTAACCATTTTTAACTTGTGACAATCTCAAAGAATACAGAAACGTGAAAATAATCAGATCATATTGATCTGGTAACATCTTCCCTATTGTGCAATTTGGGGGCAATTTTGAAATTATGCCTTTTCTTTTAGATTTGATTTCCTTTTTATAATGGTATTTAAAAAGTAAACTGCCAAAACTGCCAACTACATTATAATTATGATGATTTCAAAATTTGTATTAAAGCATAAAAATTTGTTTTCATGGTCTGATACATACATGATATGGTATATTTGTTTCTGAATGAAAAGAAACCTGGTCCCCATCATCCCGTTGACATCAAACAGTCCTCTGATATGCTAATCCAGCGTCAGGGAGAGCATATATACAGGGTTTATTTGGACTCATTCCAAGTCTGAAAGAAAATTATGTGTAAAGAACTGATTTTGTAGCATTGCCTCCTTTGAATGAAAACTGATGTTGACACAGTCTGCAATTAAAAAGACTTAGTATTGAAACATGATATAGGAGGTTTCTAACATTTTAGTAAGACACTGATTTGCTTTTTAATTACCTGGTCATTTAATTGTTATTTATTCTTTGGGGTGTAATGTTACTGGTATAATAGTTATTGAGATTGCTGATAAATTTATTTCTGTAGTATGTGTTATAAGAAAGATTAATGTAACATTATTAGCTTTTCCTTAAAGATTTATCCTTTGGTACATACATTGAGTACATATGAGACAGTAAATAGAATATTTTACTAAATGGGAAGTAGAGATATCAGCAGATTTCCTTGCACTGTTTTTCCATTCAGCCTGCCCTCAGCTGGTCACAGGTGTAAAAATTGAAAGGTAGCTATTTTAGAATATTCTCAAGTATAGCTTCTCCATATTCAATAACAAAAAATCAATTTAGTTGGACTTCTCAAAGTGTCTTTGGATAAATTGCATTAAAGTCCGTATTAGTACTATTTTAGTATCTATTTATATGTATTTTAAAACAGTTAAAACTATCAGAAAATTATATGAAAACCAATTAAAATGCAATATTCATGTTGGTCACTTACAAGTATCGTTAAATGGGAAACCAATTGCATTTTGTTTTTGAAAAATAATTTTTATGTATTGAATCATTGTAAGTCTTATGAAGCTAAGAACTTTGTCCTGGAAAGAGTATATTTTTAGTATAGTCTTCTAGCAGATTTATTGCAGAAAAAGTGAGCATAAATAAGTACCTCTGGTTTTACATTTATAGTAGTATTTGCCCTCTTATGTGCAAGGACCACTCTCCTAAGTAGCCTGTTGGTGCTCTCAGCTTTTTGCCTGGGCATTCCTGTAAGGTTTTGCTTCCGTGGAGTTTAGTTTCATTCATTCAAAGCAAAGCTTGCATTGTGCAGTAGAAATATTCATGAAAACTTTTTATGTAAAATTCTTCTATTCTTTTTATTTAATTTTTAATAAATTGTGATATTTCAGATCACCAGGGTAGTTCAATATTTAAAAGGAATTCTGTAGTGAAACCTTCTGTGAAGAGAAGAATTATCTGTTAATGAACATAATTACCTATAGGTATCTAGACTTTTTTATTCTGGCTCTTCTTAAAATGAAATTTGACATCTTCCTTTTAGGACAGGAAAGTATTTTATATAGATGTTAAATTTTGGAAATAGAGGGACATTGCAAAAACGTACTGTTACACAGTTTGTGCTAACCTTAGTTATAATAGGAAAAAACTTAAGCCATGATGTCAGATAAAATTCTTGGAATCATTTCAGTATAAAGTTCATATGCTTTTTAGTTGATAATGGTAGATAACATTAGATTTTTTTTTTATTTGTGTATTTTTGCATGTCAGAATTCAGTCTTGAAAAATTTTAGTTTTTATAATTCTTATTTTTAATTTTCAAAAAGCATTTTAAGAAGCAAAAGAGGCTAATTCCTGAAAGAACTGTCTGGAAGTACTTTGTTCAGCTTTGCAGTGCATTGGAACACATGCATTCTCGAAGAGTCATGCATAGAGGTAAGATAAAATCATTAAGAACTTTTCATCTTGTTTTAAATGATGTAAGTTCTTCAAAATAAACGTCTTCCAGTCATTACATAATACTATACTTTTTCAGGTAATTATTTTCAAATTATAATTATGTTAGAATGTTAAACCTTTAAAGAAAGCACTACTTGGTTTTAAATAAGAATGTAAATTAATCTTCTTCTTGACTTTTGAGCATCTTACTAACCAGTAGGATGCTGTTGGTAAAGACAAAACAGCAGTCAAATATACATATAAGGAAGAGTTTTTTGTTTCTTCAAATAATGTATATTATAACCACTTAGATTTTTAATATTCAGTATTAACTCAGTATTCTTGATCAATCAGGTGGTTAAGCAGAGTGTGTTAAGGTTATATCAATAAGTAATTGATCCTCGGATACTGAAATGTGAAAAATGTTAATACAGTTCGTTTATGCAATTAAGATTTTGAAAGCCATCTAAGTAAATAGCTATATGCCTAATATTGTTGTTGTGGTTTTATGTTTTATGCAAATCTACCAGTAAGTTAATCTTTAGTAAGATATTTTATTTAAAATTGGTATCAAAAGGACACGTGTATTTTGTGCTTTGAATTTCATAAATGGGTTTTTGAAAATGGAAAACAAAATGCATTTGAAATAGAAATTAATAGCCATGTTCATCATGCTACATTGATGATTATCCGTCTGTCAGAGAATTGAGAACTTCTAGGTATTAGGATACATCAGAATTATTTAAAATAAAGTAATTGGTTCATAGTTCAGACCCTCATGATTAAAATAAATTTTAAGTTCTGTCATGAAAAGTAGTTATTAATTCCTTTAACGTTTCTGAAATGTCTATCATCTTTCACCTGATCCCTTCATTTATTCACAGATATAAAACCAGCTAACGTGTTCATCACAGCCACTGGGGTAGTAAAACTTGGAGATCTTGGACTTGGCCGGTTTTTCAGCTCAAAAACCACAGCTGCACATTCTTTAGGTAAGAGACACAATATAATTTCATTTAGTTACTTTGTGTGTGTGTGATTAAAAGGTAAGAGGTGTACCAATTACATGCCAGCTCTCAACATTCTTAATAAAACTATTTTAAAATTCATCAGGTCCTGAACAGATGCCTATAACTCTCTATTAGGTATAAGGGTTCCTGTAATATGACATTTGGATACTTCTGGTAACTTGACCTCAGGCAGGCACTGAGTTAAAAATGCTGATAAATCTGGTTTAACTATTGCCATGGAAAAGTCCTTTTATTCTACATTGAATAATAGCTAATATGGTGACTAAGCTGTCCCTTGGAAGAGGACTTTACCTGATCATTTAAAAATACAGTAGTAGACTGTAAATTTTTATTTATTAAAATAACAGATATGGTTGTATTGTTGAGAAATAATAGAAATTACTAGAAAGAAATAATTTTTAAATTGAGCAACTTAAAATGAATGATAGAGCTTATCTTAAAACTCCTCAAATCGTATTTTCTCCTTGTAAGTCCAGGACTTAGATCCAATGGTGGCAATCAGAATTCAGTAAAAGTTATGTTAAAAGTAAGTTGGCTTTAATGTAATGGTGCTTATCTTTGGTGTCATAATTTCATTGAAAGTCATTTATTTTTTTATAAAATTGTTTTGAAATGTGAAATAAAAACCTTGTAAATTGCCTGCTGAGGAATAAATGAGTAACACTAAACAACAAAGTAGTGAAATGAGCATCTGAGTTAGTTGACTAGAGTTTCTAAGTTTTTCTGGCTTTGTTACCTAAGGTTCTCTATGTCCTTGAACCTGTCATTGACTTTTTCTATATTTCTAGAACAGTACCTAAAGCATAAGTACTCAGTTATAGTCACTGAATTACAAAATATTGTATCCTAGTTTCAAGAGTGTTGAAAAGATAATGCTTTGTATTTTTAACAGAATTTCAATTTTGTCAAGTATTTTGAGAAAATGAAATTTCACAGTGATGCTGAATAACAGTTTTTTCTCCTTTTACTTCACATTTATTTTATAATTTTTCCTGAATAAAGAAATTTGACATGAAATTCCATAAGAAATGCGTAAGTTTGCCTAGCACTTTAATAAAATGTTAATTTGGGAAGTTACAATTCATGCAGTACAAAGAGTGGAGGATTTTTTTAAAGAAAGCCTTAGGCTGTTCCAAGCCAGTGCCATTTATCACTAGTAGATAACATGTTTTCATTTTGTGTTACTCATCTGAATAGAAGAATGTCATAAAAGCTTGCTGTCAGTAGTTTAGTTAGAAATGCCAGGCTACGATTATACACACACCTGCACATGCCCATGCTCATGCACACACACGTGTTGTTTACATGCTGCTTTGCAGACTGTCCCTGAGCCTGCTATAGTAATCTATTCTAAAGGATCCAGCATAATTACATGAAATAGATCTTAACCAGTTTGTTTAGTTTGCCTGATACTGCCTCTTGCAAAAGTTCTAAACAGAATTTATGAACATATATACATCTCCAAATTGAGGTGATGTGCTAGTCAAAATTATATGATAGAGTAAAATTAATTTTAATAGATTTAATAATTCATTATGCATTTCTAATACCAAGTTTTATCAAAATCAACTCACCTAGGGTCATGTGGTTATATATATTATATATATAATATGTATATATTTATAATGTGTGTTTGTATGTGTGTGTGTGTGTGTATATATATATACACATACACATTATAAATAAAATACATGGTCATGTCCATAATTACTAAGCATTTTAAGACATACCTGAAATATAGCAGTGAAAAAATAGAAAGGAGACTGTTTTCTTAATGTGTGAATCAATAGAAAAATAATTTTTTTCACACATATTTTTTGTTTTACATATTATTTTCAGAAAAAAAGTCTCCTGAAAATAAGAAAATTTCCTTTATCCCTGCTTGTCTTCTCTGTGAACTGAAGATTTTGATTGTTTAAAACTAAAGTTCACTAAGCACAGTCCATTGAATGCCTAGAATTAACATGTGGATTCTAGTCTACTAAGGCTCTTTGGATCCCATAAAAATCTTACTTGGAAGAGTCCAGAAAAACTCTCCGCTAACATACAACATATATAGAAATCCTGACAGACATTCTTGATGACACGTTGAGCCTAATTTTACTTACAGAAAACATGATAGAACTATAGATTTTATTGTATGTTAATTCATGTTTTAATTTTACTGAGGATACAATCTGTAGGGTATGATTCATCCATAGATCAGGTCTAAATTTCAGTGAGATTATAAATAAATGAGATCTGTATGTAGTTCATAAAGAAAAATCTGAGGAAGTTTAAACAAACTTTGTCCTAGAGCCAAATTTCTTTTAACTTTGGAAAGGAAGTATTTTCAAGAATTTAATTTTAAAATGCAAAGATATGTAAGATTTTAAAAACATCTTTTGCATTCATATTTTTAAAATATATTTTTGTTGAAAAATCAAATTAAGATATGATTTTAACTTTAGTTTGTTAATAGGCCTATACACTTCCAAAACTATTTTGTATTTAACAGTTCTTCAGAGATTGGAAAGGCTTTGCATTCTCAACTGTCTCTTCATTTTGTGTCTCGTATTTGTATCTTTTGATTTCCTGACAAATCAACATGGAATACAACGTGTAGTTCTGTCTTATCTTCTGTAAGTAAATAAAGTTGTGTAGATGACCACATTTTCAATCAGTTTTCAGAACCAGTAGTAATTCCTTGAATACAAAGATTAAAAATTACAGATACTAAATCTGATGTTGCTGGATGTTCAAACTAAATTCAGATCTTCAAAACTGAAAAATATCCTAACAGCCCTTAATTTCTTTTCCTGCTTCCTCCCTGCTACCACCACATGTATTGTCTCAAAATATATCTGCTTTCCTTTCCCTCTTCCTCACTCGATAATTACTTCACATTTGGACTGGGAGATACCCTCTTTTGCTTCTGATATTCTTCTTCATAATCCATTCTGAATGTTTCCACTAGAGTTATCTTCCTCAAAGACATTACCTGATTGTGTTACTTCCCTCAGAATCCTCTTTGGTTCCCTGTTGCCTGAAGAATATCATGCGAAGTTGTTGGCCTGGCATTCAGAGCCCTTTACAGTTTGGTGTCCGCTAACTTTCCAGTCTGATTATTGACTATATCTCCCCATTCGTGATATGCCAGCATGTTTTTCCTGTTGCTTTCTTCTGAACATGAAAAATAGCATGATGTTTTGGAAAGAATGAAGAATGCTGGGATTTGCCTGCTCTGTAGGACCTTGATCAAGACATTTATTAACTTTTCTAAAACTCAGTGTCTGTATTTATAAAAATAGAAATGCAGGTAATAACCAACCTATGTTGTCCCTTAACTCCTAATCAGTCCCTGACCAAATAGTACAATGAATCCAAAAGTGTTTTCCTAATACTGTAATAAACTGTATAAATGTTCAATTGCTTATGGTGGTGGTGAAGTGGTGAAGATACAGAAAAAGAAAAGGGGAGGTGGAGAAGTTCTTCGTGTATGGTTTATTTATTTTGCCTGAACTGATTGACTCAAAAAATAGCTTTCATACCTATTAGATGCAGGTGCTAGTCTAGAGAAAAGGAATGTAGTCTGAGCAGGACAAGTCCTTGTCCTCAGGGAGCTTACATTATGGTGGGAGGAAATAGATAATAAAGCAAACAAAAACTAAGACGAATTATTAGTGATGTGATAGAAAATGGCCAGTTGGGGAATGAATTTGGAAAGGATGAGGTGGGGCAAGGCCCCTCTGAGAGGTGATGTTTGAACTGACATGCAAAGGATGCAGAAGGGACAGCTATGAAATAATATCCCAGGCAGCCTGAAGAGCATTTCATACAAAGGGTGGATATAGGATAAGCTGTGTCTGCAGAAGGTTTGCTGGAACTTGGTGAAGGAAAGGCAGGGCTGGATACAGGAGGAATTCACATTTTATTCTAAGTGTGGTGGCAAGCTTTCACAAAATTCAGTGTAATGAGGAGAGTGACGTGATGTGGGCTGAAGGCAGCAGCCATGAACCTCCTTCATCTTCTTTGGGCTAAGCATGCCCAGGATAGTCTCCTGTGTTCAGGGTCTTGTGTGTCCTGTGAGTCTGCATCTTTTCCTCTCAGAGTATCCCTTAGTATGTGCTACCCAGAACTGAACAGAGTACACCACATCAGAACTCATGAGCCCGTAGAACAGAAGGTTTACACTGCCTGTGACCTGTGATCTAGACAGTTGTTTGGTTTTTTTGGTCCCCTTTTCCTCCTCCCACCTTCACTTTTGTTTTAACATGAAGTTATGTTAAGGAAGATTTTCATTTGTTGCCTTTGTATTAATTTGCATGGAGGTGTGGCTAGGGAGACTAATTGTAGGATATTATTTATATATCCTTATGAATTTTGCCTTGTTTTATTATTTGTCAATCTTATAAAAACGTATGTTAAGAAACTTACCTATGTCTACATCTTTAAAATTTATCATGAGGGCACAACTCTCTCTTAAGCTTTCTAATAAGACAGGTCAGTGACTTTCAAATTTCTTGAAGTGATGCAACTGCATTACATTCTGATATTGTCTGTTCTATCTTATGTCACTAGAAATCACACTGCTTACAACCCACTAAATCGATTTCACAACTCATTAATGGGTTTTATGACCCCCAATTTGGAAAATATTGGTCAAGTACTGCAGCGCCTTCATGCTGTTTCATTTACTTAAAGGCTAATTCCCATTTTCTACCTATTTTTAGACATTCTCCTGACTTGTTATCTGGCCGGTTGAATTGGTCACTCATAAATTACTCGTTTACACCGCTCCCTGTGCTTCCGGAGGGATATAACAACTTGCATCATAGTTCTTTACAGTCCGCAAATCATTCAACCCTCTAAAATCCTTACACATACATGTGAACTACGCACATGAGCTGTTCCTATTCTGAAGTTGAGAAAATGAAGCAGAGAAAGGTAAATAGCTAGAAGATAGTGAGTTAGGTCTGTGGCTTCCTGGTCTGGGTTTGCTCTCACATGCAGTCTGTTTTTTCATTATGTCAGTAACTTGTGGCATTTTTTTTCTTCCTATATACTATTTTCTGATTTGTTGTTATTAGATCTAGAATTACTATATTCAACTTTGTTACATTGCTTAGGAACCTCCATATGAAGACATAGTTCGCTCTCTCTCTCCTAGAATTGACGGCTCTTGCTGCTCCAAGATTCAGAAATAAACGGGAAATCGGCCTCTAGGATATCAAAGTCTGTCTTCATGGCTATCTGTCTGCCAGTAACTTTAGCTGATATTTCTAACGAAGTGGCTATTTTAGACTGAAAGATAACATTTCACCAAAACTTGTGAAATTGGAACATGACAATCAAGTACTAAATTTTCTCATATCACAAGAGGCAGAATATACTTTTCGTATATTTCTATTTCTTAACTTACTCTGAAGTCTCCTTTCAGCAAACATAAATATTCTGACCCAGAGAAAACTTGCCAAGAGATCGAGTATCTTAATCATTGAATATTTAAACATATAAACAGAATACCAGAACAATGTTTGTATATTCCAAATATATATTATTTCTAGTCAAATCATATCAAACTTTCCTTATTTCCTGTGATAGTGACCCAGAAAAATCCTCTATAGCTACTAAATATTAACAGTAGCAGCAGTGAATACGAGTACTGTCTAGCATGTAAAACTTCTCAGGCATTTTAGAGCATGTTTTCTCCTCTGCCCCTCAGTGTTGTGGGTACAGTAAGTGTTACAGATGAGGAAACTGAGATCACTCTATTTAATACTGAGCCTGACTCCCCTCCCCCTCCCCCCACTTTCACTCCACTCTATCTCCAGGATTCCTAAACCTTACCCTGTTTTAATTTTTCTTTTTTTCTCTGCGACATGTTATCTTCTGACATGCCATGTAATTTACTTATTACGCTTCATATGTATTGTGTCTGCCAGCTAAAATGTAAGCTTTATGAGGACAGAGATCATTGTATATTTGGTTCCCTCATGTATTCTAGATATCTAGAAGACAGAATTGCTCATAATAGGTATTCAACAAATATTGATTAAATGAATGAAGCTTAAGAGACAGACTGTGCACATAAAGGGTGAATTTAACTAAATATATCAGTAAGTATAGGTTAGATTATGCTGCCATAAAAAAACGATACAAAATAACCTCAATTACTTGACACTGAAGTATGTTACAATCTTTTGTCACCCAAAGTGACTTATAGCCCTATGTCAGTCTTCAGGGTAGCTGCTGTCCCTTCATGTGGTGACTTGGCATTCCAGGCAGCTTCAGTCTTGTGTTATCTTCATATCGACATACGTTTTTGTGATCCCATGAGAGGAAGGGAGCATAGAGAATCATTTACGGCTCTTAATTAAGCCCTTCTGCTTGAATGTAACACAGATTACTTCCATTCACGTTTCATTGGCCAAAACAGGTCTCATGGCAGTGACTGTCTCAAGGGGACAGGGAAATGTAATTCTCCCGTTTGTCCAGGAAGAGGAGAATCAGAAATAATGAATGTGAGTGTTGTCTGTGGCTTTGAGATAGAGGAAAAATACCTGATTTAGTGTTTTTTTTTTTTTAATGGTGTTTGTATCCTTTTTCTACTTGTTGGTTTTTTTGTGACATATTTGTAGCTGTTGCAACCAAAGGGTAATTAACTCTCTTAATAGGAATGGGTGGTAGTGGTGAATGAAGAGTGAGCCATATGTAGCCTTAGGGAATCTATATCTTTCTAAATTGGAAAATTCTGAGCAGAGAGATTATCTTTAAATCCAGAATGATTCCTGAGGTTCACTGGAGTATCGATCCCTGGTGACTTTTCTCTGGATCAATAATCTGCAGTTATCACTGTTGGACTTGCTTTTGATAAGGGCCTTATTTTGGCCAACTTAAAACATTTATAATAAAAATTGTTACTTATCAAGCTTCAAATACTCATATGGACTAAGTGCCATGTAGCACATTAACTGATTTCTATTCCGCATCTCTTGCAGATAGATATGATTATCAGTTTAGATTTGTACCAGTTAGTGACCAAGCCAGAGTTAATTTACATTACAAAGGGCTGCAATTTTAACCCTTATGCATTATGTTATTAACCATATTATTCTTTTTATGGCAAATATATTGGCTTCTCCTGCCCCTCCACCCACGACAATAAAAGAGAACTTAAAAAAAAAAAAAAAAAAAGACCACAGTCTATCCCAAAATGATCCAGTGAGCTTTTAGAAGTCAAACATTTTTTTGAACCATGCACATTTTTCTCTTAATCCCCTCAATCCTTAGTAATTATTGGCGTGAGGTAGGTCCATACCACATTGAATTGAGTGTTTCACTCTCCCATGCAATGCATGAATCATTAACACATTTGTGTTTATTTTCTATTGTTGCCCTAACACATTACCAAAAACTTAGTGGCTTAATACAACAGAAATGTATTAGTTCTCACTTCTGTTGGTCGGCAGTCCAATATGACTCTAACCAGGCTAACATCAAGGTATCTGTAGAATTGCAGGACTTCTGGAAGTTCAGTCCATTTCTTGTCTATTCAGGTTATTGGCAGAATTCAGTCTTTTGGTGTTATAGGGCTGAGGTCCTTGTTTCCTCACTGGCTGTCAGCTGAGGGCCATTCCCAGCTTCTAGAGGCTGCCCTCATTCCTTGCCTTCTGGCTTCCTTCTTCCCTTTTGAAAGTGGTGGAGAGAATCCCTCTCACACTTTGAAACTCCCTTGCCCCTTCGGTTACACGTCTTACTGATTATCTAGGGCAGTCTTCCTATTATAAAGCCCTCAGCCTTTATGGCTGCAAAGTGTCTTGCCACTACCATAACATAAACAGGTGTAACCCAAGAGGCGAAGATCATGGAGGCAAAATTTCTGCCTGTGACGCCGTTTTAATAGACGTGACAGCTGGGGAGATATTCATATCCTCTAAAGCCTGATTAGGTAAAATTGTTTAAATTCCAAAGTTAGAGGAAGTTTACATTTGCTGAAAATAAATATTTTCTTTTTTGAAGAGATATTTTGATGTTAAATTTTCACATTTTATTATAGGGTTTTATAGGTACTTTATTGCATTATAATTTACATTTACTTTTCAAGGGAGAAAATGCCACACTTGGTTTAATATAAATTTATAAACCATTTTCTTTCATTGTTAGCTTATTGGCAATTTTTAAAAAAATTATTAGCAAAGTTTTTGTATTCCTCAAGGGACCTCTCACCTTAACTAACAATCACGCTTCTCAGAGGCTTACTCTGCCATGGACTTGAATAAAGGAGGGGATAAAAAGTAATTTTAACAAAACTTAATTAGGATAATTAATCTGTTAAAAAATCTAAACATGTTATAGACTTCAAAGGTGCCTATAAGTAATTGATGATAGCTATCTGCTATTCAGGAAAATCTATTTATACCAAAATTGTATTTATTAATATGTACAATGAAGGCTTTCACATCTGACTGCTTGTTCTAGTGAAAGGAGAAAAACAAATGAAAACACTTAAGTTAATAACATATTGATGTGACATTTTAATTGCTTTTATAAGTTCTCCCAGAAAAAGAGAGTTTTCTCTTTCCATGTTTGTGTATGAATTAACTTGTATGTGCTTGTTGTACATCCTAAAAATGAGATAGATTTTTGCTTAAAAAAAAAAAGCTAACTAAAACTCTGATATTGATCCTTGTGCTAAGCAAATATTTGAAATCCCTTGGGAGGAAATTATGTTCTTGTTTTTGTTTTTGTTACAGGATTGCTTGAACTCCTGTTTATGTTTTGCAGTGAGACAAATGGTTCTTTGATTTTGTGATATTGCCAGCAGAGTAAATGCATGGCCATCATTCAAGCTAGATAGCACAATTTTCACACTAGAGTCTCTTGAGTGTACAATTCGTGTTCCCCACACTATTTCCAAGTGTGATATATCCTCTGATTTCAACTTAGAAAATTAGTGTTCTTGAACCAGGCATTAAAAGAGTTTCATTTTTGGTGCCAGGTGCCACCTGTGGTCACATACTTGTTTTTCCCACACCTTTCCTAGCACTTCTCGATAGAGCTTTCTTTGGTTTATATACCCCTTCATTGTTCAGGGTGGTTTAGAGCTGCAAAGGCAGCATATGTTCGGTCAGTACTATAGGCTGCTTTCACTGATTTATTTTTAACTTTCAGTCCCTTCTTGACTTAAGTAATTGCTCTGGTACAAAGCTGTTATCTAATTTTAAACTGTGCACGTTTAACCTCCCAGTCGCCATAACAAGTATTTGTTTAAATCAGCGTAGCTGCAGAGTAGCATAATTTTCATATGTGGCCCATTGAACCTGGACCCTTATTCCTGGTTTTTCATATGTACATGCTGTGACTTTTAGAAGATTTCTCTGCTTCTTAATTTGGAAAGATACAGATATTTTTTTTCAGTTGTGTTTCACAGTGGTCAGTTTTAATGAAATAACCATCCACTTAAATGCAAGAGACAAGAACTATCTGGGTTTGAAGTTCAGGTCTACAGGCTTACTAGTTTTATGATTTTTGGCAAGTTATCCAACCTACTTCCCAATGCCTTCTCTCTAAAGCAGTATAATAGTTGAAAAATCCCATAAAACTACCTTATAATAGTCCTCGTTGCACTGGACTGTGAGCTCTGCAAGATCAAGGATTTGTCCTGTTCACTTCTGTCACCTCCGGACCTAGAACTGTGTATGCCATGCAGCAGGGCATGTGAAACTTTTGTTAAATTCAGCAAGATAATACATAGAATGCATTTAATTCAGGGCCTGGAGCACAGTAACTATAACAATAAAATATGCTTAGGTGTTTTTTTCAGCATTATTAAAGCTCTTAAATGTTGTTGGTTGCACTTCAAAGATGACAAATTTTATTTTATAAATGTCTTTTGCAGAAGAAATACTGATCTCCTAGTCAGCCATTCTATATTGACCTCAGATAATACTCCTTACAATGAAATGAATTTGGCCTCTCTCTATTCTGTCTGCCAACATAATTTCTGGGCTGACTCATGAGTATGAAGGAAAGAATGGAAATTAAGTCCTATTCCCTGAAGGAGTGTGTGTGTGTGTGTGTGTGTGTGTGTGTGTGTTTATATCAAACTGAGGTGTAAGATGACTTGTCTCCTTTTAATTTTCCCAGCAAGGATATTCAAAGCTTTCTTTTCTGTAGTTTGCTCTAATTCTTAGTGAAAGAAACTATATTTCTAAACTCAGTTCATTTATTTGTACTCTCTGACTTAAAACACTCACTCAGCTCTCCTTAGTAATAGTTTTAAAAAAGACTATTTTTTTTTTCCATTTTATTTTCCAGATGGATTTTTGTAGAGTTTCTATGAGTGCTTCAGAATTTTAAAGCAAAAGGGACCTCAGAGATCAGCTCATCTTTCTCATCACTTCATCTTACAGATGAGGAAAGGAATTAAAAAGAGAAGTTAAACAGTCCTAACTAGTTAGTGGCAAATGTAAGATGTGAAAGAGATTTGTCTTTCACTGGTTTTGTGCTGCCTCCCTTGCTTAAAAAACACATTTTAAAAAATCCAAAGCTAACCACATATGAGGATGCTTCAGTCATTCTGTTTTCTTTTTTCATTCAAATCTTTGCAGAGATTACAGTGCTAAAATGTTAGCTAAACTATTGAAACAATTCTATATGTATCCTGTTCTGATGAAAATTATTAATTTAGTTATATCTTCCATAATAGCACCATGTGAACAGAACTTGTTGGTTCTCTGAAACATATTGTAGAACTTCCATTTTATTCACGATAAAGATTAGAATATATTTATTGTTTATGGAGTATATACCATATAAAACTTTTCTCATATAGCTAAAATAAGTCAATGTAATGAAAGGGATTTTTACATATGGATGTCTGCCTTAGTATATTTTAATGTATTTTTAATATTGAATAAAGAAAGGTCAGCCTTTATTGTCAGCCTCTGTTTTTTATAATGTTATCATCCATTTCCTACTTTTATTCATGTCAGAAGGTTAAAGTGGCGTAAGTATCTGCTATTGCAAAATGTATTCTCATTTTACCTGCAATCATAAATTCTTGAAAGATGAGTGGAATTACATGTGCGGTAGTCTTCAAACGTCTCAATACATTGGACAGTAATTCGCATGATCATTTTAATGTCTAGTCATATCACTCCATAACTCTCTTTTCCTGTACAGCTGTTAGAAGAAGTCACAACATTCTTGAGGCAACAGTAATCATAGACACAGCTGTCATGAATCTCTGAAAAGGGTTTTTGGAAATAATTATATCTTCATTCATTTTGAAGTGTTGAAAACATACCGCTGCATTTAAATTTACTGCAAATTTTCCTGAGTACTTAAAACTTTTAGGCCTCTCTGCTAGAGAGGTAAGAACGAATCAGTTTACGTGGTGGGGCTGAGCCTCTTTGCTCAGCGTCAGCGTAAGAGCCCCTGGCCAGGATGGAGGGGCCTATGAGGAAGCATGTCTGGAGACAGTAGAGCCTCCCTCTTAGGCCTGTGTTCCACAGTCCGTCATGAATTCATGCAAGTCATGATTACAGTGCAGAGTACAAACTTATCTTCTTATATAATGACTCTTGGAAGTTTGTTGATCAAAGAGGTGAGTAGCATTCTTAGCTTTATATTTTAATATATATAGTAACAAATATATTGCAGTTTAAATATTGAAATAAAACATGCTTATTTAATATAAAAGGCTTGTTATTTATAATATTAAGAATCAGTATCTAAATTTAAAGTAGCAGGGTTAACTGATTGTGTAACTTTTTGCAGTGACCTCCAGCAGCTCACTGGAAAAGGATTTTTGTACATTAACATTTTTTACATTTTAGGTTTAGCTTAGTAGAATTCCTAATCATTCTTTTTCTCTGCTCCCTTCAATTGGGTCGTCCGCGAGTTCAGTTTGTGTTGCAGCTAAGGTGTTATGCTGGGGCTAATCTCTGTAAAATGCTAGCATTTGTTCTTCTTTTTCCTTATCATCAATCTTTCACACTCATATCAAACCCCTAATGTATCAGCAGGTTTCCCAGAGCTACTGGTTAAAATTACCTTTGCTTTTGGTAAACTCTGAACCTTCAAGCCTCAGTGTTTTCAGCTGCCCCCCTGTGGATTCCGTGAAGCCTCTCTCTGCACATTCCTCACTGCCAGTCACTTGCTTTATGTCCTGAAACCAGGAGGAGAGCCGTTTATTATTCCAGCTATACCTACCATCCTTCCTTAAATAGAGAGAATGTGTAAATATTTCCAATAATTGGTGTCACGTATGCAAACTACAGGTGAAAGTGGTTAGAACTCCCAAAGCAAGATAGCTTGTGTTTATTTTACACAGTAATAATACAGATTTTTTAAAACCTAGCTGTTTTCCAAAGTTCTTTGCTTTTCTGACACTATAGAAATTGGCATATTTACCTGTTTGTCTTCAAAGCAAATGTGCTGCAGTTAAATAATTTATATCTTAAAGTTTGTCTCATTAATTTTCATACATTAATAGTTCATATTTTATTTAAGTTTCATGTCCTTCTGTTTGCATATTCTTTTTATATGTATATACTTTTCTTCATCACTTTGTAAATGCTTTTCTTTCATCCAGTCTGACTAGGGCTATTCCTTACTAGTAAAAATGGATTCTGATACAGGTAGGATATCATGGGTCATGGTGCCTGATGTTTTCACCTTTCGCTTACTGTAGTTTCCACACATAATTATTAGGTTATAACTTTATTCTTTTGGAAAACTGACTCCTTCCTTTGAGTATAGTGCTTTGATTATTGGTGTGAATTTTTCTGTTGCTTCTGATTACAGACCCCTGTTCAGTATTGTTAGTCTTATTAAGATTTATAGTGAACACCTGGGGAATTCTTGAAAGTTAACAGAAAAAGGAGAATGCCCTTTTCTCTTTGAGTAATAACATATTTTTAGTAGCCCTTCCTCAGGTAAATAAGATTCTAAATGTTCTCAAACTTTGATTTTTCTGTTTGGCAAAGAGCCTTAGACTAATGATGATAAAATAGCCATCTAAGTTTGAAATTAAAGATACTCACTTTGAAAGTCACTTAAATATTTTTATACTTCAAAATATAACATATCTGCTTTTGTTTATTTTCAAGTGTTTAATAGCACTTTCTAAAACAGTCACACACACAAAAAATAAAAAGTATTAGCACATCAAAGCAAGCAAACAAAAACAAAAATTATCTTGAGTGTCTTGTCTGCAAAAAGGTCTCAGTAGTAACAGTAACTCAAGACATTTTTCCAGAGATGCCAGTGCCCTTTCGCATTTGTTATTATATGACCCTTTGATGTGTGAAAGTCTGTGGTGTTCTTTCTAAAGTGGAAGTAAGGCACCAAGTGTTACATCATTTGTTAAGAGCCACACTGCCTTCTATGGGATGTTTCTGTAAAAGTTAACAAATATGATTTATTTATGCATACTTTATTAAATTGTTATATAATGGTATTTATTTTAAAATAAATTATCTTAATTATTTGGGATATGCAATCCATATTTTATTTTAAAAATAAAGCCAATATGAATCCTTTAAGTAGGTATTCTTGTCAGAATTAACTTTTTTCCCCTTAGTTATACTTTCTAAATTTTTCTTGGATTGATCAAAAGGTAATAAAAGTTTAACCTACCACATTGTTTAGTACAGATGCTACTGTAGTATTTAAAGGTCAGGGAGTAAAGAAGAAATTAAAAACTTTTTAGTATTCCCAAAGCCGTTTTCAGATCCTAATGAATTAATTTGGTGATGCTTTTAAATTCAAAATTTTGTATGTAATTTCTTACCACAGCCGCATCTTTATTTTTATACACCTCTTATTTTATTTGGTTTGTTTTGCAGTTGGTACACCTTATTACATGTCTCCAGAGAGAATACATGAAAATGGATACAACTTCAAATCTGACATCTGGTCTCTTGGCTGTCTACTGTATGAGGTAGGAAAGGTTGATAAATTCCAAATACTGATGCAGTTTTACTTAGTATATTTCCTCTATCGTTATAGTATGTACCTATTTTTTTCTGAATATTTAAGAATCAGCTTTTTAATTATGAGAATTATTCGTTGGGTTAATAACTTATGTATAATAGAATTTAATAACTATACATTCCTATATATCTAATATATTTTTAAATTGTGTTCTTTTGATGAGAAGTTTATTTTTAAAGCATTAACTTTTATTTTAATATAATGCTCTTTATGTATATCTTGCATTTGTAAAAATACACATTAGAACATCTGTAAATCTTGATCCATGAATTACAGGAGAGGTATAATGGATTGGATTTAATATATCCGAAAGTATAGTAAATATCTTTATCAATATTTTATTTCACTTTACACAGGTGTAGTTTAGCATTAAGGATAGTATGCAAACAGATAATTCTTCTAGGTTATCAATTTAGTTTCCGTGAGTAACAGTTTGTATTAGTAAAGCTCAGTGAAATACTCTCTCTTTTGTTCCACTGGTGATCATTTATCAAAGGAAGATGGAATCACGTAGGTAGGTCCTCTAGTAATGTTGGACAGTAGTAATTTGGATGGATAGAATAAAGCATGTTAGCAACACATTTTACATCTGTGTTATAGAGCAATGGTATAGAAGTATCTCAAGCTAGTGACTTCTGTAATTTTGTTTTAATTGAATGATAATTTTCCTAGGAATATAGGCTTCGAATATAGGCTTTGAGTCAAAGCTGTTAATTAAAAATTAGTCTATATCTATGTAGGTTTTAATAAAGTGAGGAAATACAATACATGGAAGCATTTTCATATCCCTGTGTAGGAATCATTTTCGTTTCTCTGTGTACATAAGAGAAGTCTAAAGAGGATGGATAAATACCAATGCATTTCTTACTATTATATTTCGTGTCTCTCGTCCTCCTGACTTAAATGAAATAAATGGTGAAGTCATCTCTTTTAATTGTGCCACCGTTACTTGAGAGTAGAGCATTAGGAGGTGTTGTTTGACTTTTTAAAAATGCATGTCATGATCTTTTGTTATTTTATTTGATTGCAGATTCAAATTTCCTTGAGTAACCGGAAATTATTTATTTTGTCCTTCTTACCAAAGTGACTAATGACTACTTAAAATGAAAAGATTTTTAAATATTCTTAAATAAACTCATGCTTTGGATTATTTTTATTGTGAAGAATTATGAGTCAGTAATGTAACAAAACGTTTTTATGTGGGCACATGAGATTACAAGAGATTATGCTCACTGTGTTTTGTTTTGTTAATAATTTGGTACAATGCTAAAAAGAACTGGTTTGATTATATTGTTAGTATAATGTTTAAAAGTTAGTCACTTTGTATATTTAAAATATTTTATATCTGTTAACTTTAGATTCCTTTAGGCCATAGTCTAATATTATCAAAGCAACATTTTCTTTTAATTCCTTAAAAGTAAACAGCAAATTGGTTTCCAATAACTAGATTAAATTTAGCAATAAAAAAGAAAAAATTGTGTTGAGATAATAAGTGGTTTTTGAGAGGAAGTTTGCTTAATTCTTTTAGGTCTAGCAGACTCATGTCAAAACTGAAATAATTTATCACATTTTGAATTTGCTTTTGAGAGACAGTGTCCCATTTTTATGTGAACTTAAAATGCCATGGAAATAAAAATTACATCTTTGGACATTCCTGCATCCATGAGTTATATGTATTGTGGATGATTTTGAGTTAACTATCTGTCATGCTAACATGAGTTTTCGTACCAGTGCATTTTCTTGATTTCTCCATGCAAGTCTTTTAAAAGAACTAGAATTTTTCTAAAGATTTAATGTAACTTTATGTTCTGTCTCTTTTCAGTTATGTTTCAATGTAATATTAATAGAAATACCTAATAGTTTGGCTTTAAAAAATTGATCATAACATCACGCAGATATTTTATATTGTATCCCACTAAAAAGTTACTATTAACAATGAAGACATAGGAAGCCTTTTTTGAAAATGTAGTTTAAACTCAGAAAATTAGACTTTCAAATATTCCTGAAACCTCAAAAAAAAAAAAAAAACTAGCAGTACAATTTTAATTGATATGCAACAAAGTAGACTTTACTAATTAAAATCAAGATGCTGTGCTTTTGCTACATGGACCTTTACATGGAAAAGTAGGTTTTACACATTTCCTTTATTGTTCAGCACAGCAATTGCATCCTTACAGGGTTGTAGGTTGGTGGCTTACAGTTCAAAAAAAAAGAGAGCTGCCACCAGCCCTGAAGACAGACAGTGGGCTTTCGTCCCTCCGACACCCCCAGAATACTAATCAGGAAAGTCAGACCCTGGAGGTCAGGGAGTAAGTCAATCATTCTAGCGATCGTCTCAGTGTGGAGGATCAAATTAGCCTGAAAAATTCAGCTGCTGGGAGGAGAGGGCGAGCAGCTGTCAGGGGCGGCATCGAGATGCACTAATGAACCAGATGAATAGTGCAAAAGCTTGAAAATAAAAACAGGACAGTTGACATTTTTCATCTGTCAAAGCAGGAGATGCATGAAAATATACTATTCCTGTTTAACTCCTTAGGGGACATTGAGATTTTTTTTAACACTCTGCTGTGCTGAGAAAAAGGATTGTAATGAATGCCTAGAATATGATAATGAATATATGTACATTTACCTAAGATTTCGCAAACAGAGAGAGACTATAGTTTATATATACAGTGTATCTTTAAGGTAACATTTATCATAAAGTGTCCTTGCATTTAAAACAAAAATTATTATTACTATTATTGCAGTTCTTTTGGAAATTTCCTCTCAGAGCATTTTATATGATCAGGGGCATTCAAATTGTTTGTAATTTTTTTTCTCTTCGTGTGAAACAACTCTTCCTAAGGTACTGCTATATAGGTGTGTGCACGTTTTATATAAAACATAGGCAAGATAAAAATTTGTTGAGCTACTTTCCAGTTTTGATTTCCAAACCCATTCCCTTCTCACCAAGGCTCTGAAGGAGTTAAAGCTCTGTCTGGAGCACAGAAGACAGATGAGAGCCATTTTCAGCTTGTCCTGTCCCCACTGACGCTCACTGAGTAGCACAGCATGGACCAGCGTGTTTCACACACACTCTGCCTGTCTGGGGAATGTACACATTGTCCTTCCAAAATCAAACTTATTAGCACATGTAGAAAAGGGTGACTGACTTTGGGGCAGCCTGGCACTCCGTGTTGTATTCTTGCTGCTGCGGTTCAAAGATTTAGAAGGTTTTGAACAGGATGCGAACATTTTAAATTGAATTTTTAGTTTGTAACCCTGCTTACCACAGTACTCGCTTGCACTTTAAATGTCAAGTTAGAACCTTGTCTTAAAATAGATTTAAATTCAATAATGTCTTTTTTAAAGTTGTTCATCCTTCGAGTCATGTTTTTCTTCATAAAAATCTCATTTGGAAGCCTTGAATTACAGCTGTGATTCGTAGAGCTTTTGAACATATTTAATGTTTTTGAGACATTGTCAAAAGAAAAGAGTTCTAATTGATTGTAAACTATTTGGGGATCAGTTATTACGTTTAAATTGAGAAGACTTTGTTTTCTTCTCAGAATAACCTTTATTCAGAAACTAACATACAAGAGAAAATGCTCTGCATTCTCTTCCCTATGCTAGATTTCAATTCAGTTTTAACTTCAGTTTCATGTTTGTTTTATATGGTTGAGCTATACGGTGTAATGGCGATTTTGTCGTGAGATACGCAAGTTGTTTTTATGTCATTACAGGTACAAAGAGTTTTAAAATTATATGTTATTTTCTTAATGTTTTATGTTGATTTGTATGTAAAGAAATATACTAACTATTTCTCCATTTTAGGGAATTTTAAATGTTGAAGAAAAAAACAAAAAACAAAAGTTGCAGTAAGATTTTTAACTCTTAACAAATATCCCCAGAAAGGGATAGTCATAAAAATCAAAATGCCCAGATAACTTTATTTAAAATATTTGTAATTATTTTCTACCCCAGTATAATATACTTGACGAAATCACCTTTTAAGTTACCATGTAACTATATCAGTTTCACTGGGGACATTTTACAGATGGCTGCGTTACAGAGTCCTTTCTATGGTGACAAAATGAATTTATACTCGCTGTGTAAGAAGATAGAACAGTGTGACTACCCACCTCTTCCTTCAGATCACTATTCAGAAGAAGTAAGTCATTTTCAGTCCACATGTTTGTCTGTTGTTCATTTTGCTAACATTTTTATTTTATTAAGAAATTTTACTTTATCCGGAAATGCAAATGAATGGCATAGGTGGCAGAACTAGCACTTTTATTCTGTTTTCATTCACTTGGAGACTTGCTGTCTAAAGAGTTGACTGCAATTCATAATGTGTAGTGGAACACAACCCAGCATGTGGTGTAAAATTGGCCACTTTCTAGGTGTGATAAGATAGTAGCTGACTCTACAGTGTACTGAACGATGCAAAGGGCAGAATTAATGCTCATACCTGGGCTGCAGTTAATCATCATGTTCGATGGCCCCTCTTAGCAGGGCTGACTCCTTATTTTCACAGTCCCAGACCCACACACAGTTGTAACTTTCTATTTTGGCAGAACTTCCCATTCATCCATGTTTTTCAAAACTCGAAACATGCATCTCTTAACTACATATCTCTGAACCTTATTCTTTAAGCTTTACCTTCCCGCCTTTGACAATACCTGTCCTATCATCACCTCACTGCTATACTCAGATTCCATTAGGGAGATGTTTTGAGGTTATCATTGTAGACATGTTTAAAAAGTGTGTTAGCTGTGGCTGAAAATCTTAGAAGGCTACATTATTAAGATCTGAGTCTGAATACTTGCTTGCTTTAGTAAGCCCATTGAAATGAGTTGTTTCGGCTCTACCCAATGTCCATTCTTTCACTGAACGAAACATCTCCCATTTTAGCCTAATACATCATGATTTTACTAATAGTTAAGGAGGAGGTATGCAGAATAGCAGTATCTCAGGTCAGCTAAAATGTTTCGTATAAGCTCTTTATGGAATACTCACCGGGGACCTACCCAGAGAAAATAGTGTCTTGAGTTAGGACATCCCACCTTCTCATGAGCAACAGATTTTTTGCCCCAGGAAAATGGAAAGGAGAAAAGGAAAAATATAAAACAATTATAATGTTCACTTATTAGCTAATCATGTCAGTCTTTCTATTGTGAAATGAATAGCATTGGGTCATAGTATTATGTAAGGAAATTTGAGTTCGTGTAATTTGAATAATAAATATCTCTAAAGAATTTTCACCACATGTAAAGCATTTGTGTTCCTAGAATATAATAGGCACTTTCTCTTCTGGTAGTTTTGATACTGATAATCAGTGATGCCTGTTTTTTGCTCCATAGCATTTGTATTCAGGTAATTAGAATAAACTCTTACACAGCAGTGATGATAATTTAAAAGTATTATCTTTATTTGATGTTAATACTATTATGTTAGCCATTTTTAATTACTATTTTGGGTATAGACTATAAATATGGCATTTCACAAAACCAACTTCAGAACTGTAGGCCTGGAAATACAGTAGGGTGTGAACAATAATGCAAAATGATAGCAAGAATGTCAGGGGCCTTTCTTTGTTGTGTCATTCATGCTGTCTTCTTTTTTCCATGAAGCGCATGAATATTTCACGTATCTGCATCCTCATCCCCTATTCTTCTTGACTAATTTTCAGACTGTCTGAATTTGCATTTCACATGGTAGCTGATTAGGAGATGCCGAGTGCAGCAGTGAAGCCTCAGCAGGCGGTTACCATGGTGACCTTCAGCAGGATTTTAATGATGATACCACTAGTGGTTCGTTGAAGTCGGCCTGCCTGCAGGGCTACTTCACTGCAGCTAAGTGTGAAGTTGGATATGCGGATTCTCAGCCAAGGGGCAAATATCAAAGTCTGGCCCAGATAGAAGGTCTCAGAGTTGGGAAAGGAAAATAGATTCCACTTTTTACTTCACTCTATATAGTTTCCAGTTTCGAAAAGAGCTATAAAGCAAAACACATTATATGGTGTACTTTCCAAAAAAGTGTGATTCCTCATATTGGTAAAATTTGTTGTTGTTCTCTGATGAAACAGAAAACTATAGTTTCTAGGTAAATGTGGAAAATAATTCTTACTACGGAAATGAATATAAAAATATGCAGACTGTATAACAATGTTACTTTAATCTGTTTAGTTATGTAGAAGAGTTCTCAAAATAAGAGCTTTGAAATGCAGATGTGCTAATAAATATTTTCTCTCCTTAAGTAGGAACTCAAATTTGTTTGTAAAATAATTATTCAGAGTTCATGGTAGCCAAAAATCCCAAATTTGGTAGTGTAATAATGTCTTAAATATTTTTGATAATTTAGATCTTTTAAAAATTCAAATTACCATTTAATTTGTTAATATGGCAAAATACGGGAACCAATAAAAAGTGAAGTACAGAGTTTTTCAACAGTGAACTTTTAATTAAAAGACAGTTTATTTTGTTAATTTTATAGCTAAAATGGTAACAGACTCTGTAACTATTTAAAAAATAAAAAATTTTAAGCAAATCAATTTACCAAATATGTATTTGCAAGCTTACCAAATTTACTTAGCTACTGCCAAATTTTTAGGGCCACTGCCCAAACAAGATTTTAAGAGAACATTTTGTGAGAATACTAGCTATACCTGCCAGTCAGCCTCAGTTGATAGGAATTCTAAGGAACCCTACATAAATTATTTCTAGACATAGTCATTCTGTTTAGAAGAACTCAGAGTTTCAAAGTTTGGATTTTTTTTTTTTTATTTCCTATCTTATATTCTAAAACATATATAAAAGTTAAGCATTAAAACAAAAAATGAGAAGTAGTTTTAGAAAAATAAGCCTGTATGTCAAATCTTTTCTTTTCAATTATGCTAGACTTAGTGTGTACAAATGATTGGGGTTCCAGATTCAAGTATTTCATCTATACATGAATGATATTAGGGAATCTGTATTTTGTGGCTTACTTAAATATTTTTCTTTCTGATTTCTTTTGGTGTTTTGTATTTTCTCCTTTTCTAGTAATGATCTCATTCATGTATTAATGGGCAGTTACTATATTTAACAAGAGTCCTGGGTTGAAAAGACAGATATCTTTCCTTGAATATCTCTTAGTTTAAGTGAAACTTGGTATTGGTGACAGTGAAGCAAACATTTACTTATGTATAAGCAATTGTGACTCAAAAGCCTCATAAACGGACCTGGGCTCATCTCTCAAGGATTATTGATCATCAGATATTCTTATCTTATTTTTCTAACTCTATCAATGCAAGTTCTATTAGAAGTTCCGTGAATTTTCATGCTTTTATAGATGATGTTTCCTCTTTCTGAAATACCTCTTTCCCTGTTCTTTAACAAACAAACTCATTCTTTTCCTTTCAAACGTAGCTTGTACATAAAGCTTTCCTGTATGGTTTTCCCTGACCTCCTTTCTTCTCTCCCCATTGCCTCCTCCCTTGGCAGTTACCCCATATTGTAGTAGCTTCCTTGCACGGATGCCTCCCCTGCAGGCTGTCAAGCTCCTGCCCTTGAGGATCAGTAACTCTGCTGCTTATCTGTATATCTCTAGGTCCTGGGGCCGACATATTTTTAAAGGCTTAGTGATCGATTGATTGATTGATTGATTGAGGGAATGAGGGTGGGAATCTCAGAGTTAAAGGAATAAATTTTTTAAAAGAATGGATGAACCAATAAATGAGAATTGGATGAGTGAGAGAAACTTCTCCAAAGAACTCTCTCTAGAGTGAGGGAGAAAATTACTCACAAGATAGGCCAGAGGATGTGATAGTTTTCTTTTATTGATATTACTTCCTATTTTACATAAGCTTCATTATCTCTATAATGCCAGGTGTGCATTTACTGGGAAAAGACTGTTTTCCTTCAATTTCAGTATTTAATTTCTTTGAGAGACATTGGAATAGTCATCAAAATTATGCATTTGTTCACTAGCTTATCTCATGAAATTCTAAGTAAAAAACAATAGTAAATAGCTCTATTGATTATTTAGAAATTTAACTGATACTGTTAAAAATGTCAGCATTAATATCAAACAAAATATACACTTTGTTTCGAATACAGAAGGCATAAGAAAAGTTGACAAGTGGTGCCTCAGTGGTTGCTTTTAACAGATTCCATGTTAGGTTTGAGGAGATAGCTTTGGAAGAAAGTTCTGTAAGTTGATTACAGGATTTACAGGTGAAAGTTTAAGAAATGGATATGAGAAGGAAGGATAAAGGATGCTCTTGGTTCAGAAAATTGAGTAGAGATACATTGAAGACTAAAGACAATGCTTTGAGTGAAAAAGAAATTTAAGTACCTGTCAAACATTGGAAAGATGGTTAAAATGTTTTTAATAAAGTAGACTATTATTACAACAACACTTGCTGATCTGAACTGCTTGCTATGGCAGATGCTTATCTATTTAGTAGTAATTTTAAATGTATTATAAGAAAGACTGTTGACGGATACAGTATTTCAATATTTGTGGTTATTGTGATTATTTGCTATTTTCAAAAACTTACTAGTTTAGTAAGTTTCATTAACGCTTTTTATAGGTTAAGAAACCAGCAAAATGTGATTTTGGAATCAGAATTATTAATCCAGTGATTAGTTTTCACATTACGTAATGTCTCTTTTGTTTTACATTAAATTTGTGTTCATTATATGACATTATACCTCCAGTGCACAGAGAGAAAACTATTTGTTTTTTTTTAAAAAAATCAAGTAATGAGACTACTCAAAAAAATTATACTATAAAATATCAACCTGAAAGGTCACATTCAGTCAAAGAACTAATAGAGAATGAATGAACCATAAACGTTCACCTCATAAATGCTAATAACTATCTTTTGGTTTTACCTCGTTTCTTTTAACTTTCGTCTTCCTCTTTTAGGTGGACACTGTCCCTGTCCCTCTCCTTTTTTTTTTTTTAAGTTAGAGAAATGGAGGCAAGGGGAGGGTTCTTTCTGGCCTCTCCTGCAATAGTTTAGCAGTGCCGCCTGATAATACCTTTCCTGCCGCTTCACTCAAATGTTTACGAATTTCTGGCATCATTGTCATTGTTGTTAAAACAAGAAGTCTTGATTTTCTGGGGAGTATTTAAAATCAACACGGGAATTAAAAGTTCAGGTGTTTCTCTATGGTTGATTTTGTATGAATAACAAACTAATAAATTTTTAATGGAAATAAACTGATTTCAGATGTTTATAGGCTATTGGAGGATATAATATATATGTGGCTTTGAATAAAATTATAATACTGAATTTTTTTCACCTTTTGAAATCACATTTTCTTTAATCCGATTGTCAATTTTCCTGTTAAAGAAGGGCAGTTGCATCATTCCCATTTTACATATGAGTAAGTAGAGACCTAGACAATGTTTAGAGCAAATATTGGACATCACAGTGGTACCCGCGCGGCATGGCATCCCCATTTGTAAATTCTCAGGTGTTTTATGAATGAGCATTTCATGATTTCTGCTCTTAGACTTACTAATTCTTTATTTTTCTCCTCTCTGTTCTTAACCCTTTCACTCACCATAGTTATCTGGAATCTCCTCTAGAGGCATAGCAGGTTAGAGGGCAGAGTCACAATGAGGTGTTTGCTTAGAACACTCTTCTGGCTCATGATAACTCAGGAACAATGTAACATTGAAAGGAAAGAACAAGGAAACTACAGAAAGGTATAGGAGTTACTGCTACATATTTGAGTCTGAAAAAACAAGCTTGTATCTCAAGATAGCAAATATGTTGATCCATAATACATTAAACAAAAAAAGTTATAGTTTGTCATAATTTTACTAATACTATATTTTCAAATGGCTACTATCAAGGAAAGGAAAACACTAAATGAAAGCTTTAAAAATTATAACTGGGTTTCAAAAGAATATTTAAAAATAATTTTTGTTTATTTTTAATTTAGAATATGTTTAAAGAAGATTTTTAAGGGAGTTAAGTCAGTAACAAAAACCATGACCTTTGCTTTCGTTCATGAAAGAACTGCTTTATGTAAATAGAAAAAAAAAATGAAAGTGTCAGGTAGAGATTATTTTTACATTTTTGACGTTAAATTAAGTTTATAAAACTTTTTTATTCATTTGAGCCGTCCAAATATTTTTAGTTTGTAATTGCTAGATTTACAAATTTTAATAGATCTCTGTAAGTTTTCTGGAGTTGTTACTGTAAATTAACCAAAGTTGTTTAAATTGGTGTTAGAGGATTTTTTTCTAATACATTGTCCCAAGATTATTTAAAGGAAGGACATTATTTTATATGGCACAAATAATGTCTGAAGGTAATTCTGTACAAATATTTCTTCAGTCTCTGCAACCATGTAATCAAATCCTGAGATAAGAGTATTTTACTTTAAAATGTAGATATATATGTAATAAAATCAATAATATATAATTGTGCCATTGTTTATTAAAATTAGTAGCATTATCTCAAACACTGTTAATAACATTTGATTTCCTTTTCTAGAAATTGTTTCAGTAAATTTAATATTCTCATCACTTACAACATAACATCAGTTGGCCACCTTGCTGATAGTTGCCATATAAGATTAGACCTTTAAGCTTTGAATCTTCTATTTTTGTTTAAAATACATAGTTAAGCAAGCCCTTTGTTCATCTATGTTTCTGAAGTGACATTGGAGACTTGCTCCTTGAAGACATGAATCCAAAACGGTGTCCTATATTTCACGTCCTATGGGATCCTATAAAATCATGTAACTTTCTCTTAAGACTTTCACAGTTTTCGAAAGACACTGAATGATCTTCAGCTGTGAAATATAGACATTACATTACCTTATATCTGTGTAAGATTACTTTCTTTTCCCTTTCCCTCTATCCCCAGGTCAATCACTAGTGACACTTCGGTGTACAAGTCAGATACGCCTAATCATTTTGTATAAATATCTAAAGCTCCAAAATATAGTGTACTTTAATGTATTAGACCCACTTTGGGGTGCTAAAATGTGTCCTTGGGTAGATGGAAATTGGGTATATCCGGGAGGCTGACATAACATAATTGGTCTCAGAGGGATTAAGATGGGGGTGAAAAAGAAACAGTACCAATAGCGCTAGTCTTTATTATTCTGTTGAGACTTGTGTTGGTGACCTAAAGCTATAATGCACAAAGAGCCCTATTGTTATTACCCGTACGTGACTGAACTTGATCTGTAATTGGGTTGTCACCCTGACAACAATGACTGTTAACACTGTCTTCTTTTTAATATTTCTGGTATCAACCTATTTGCTTTGATATCTCTTTAGAAATATATAGATCACAAGATATTCATATTTTCTCTACTTTATTGGCAACATTCATTTCCTTATAGCTAATGACCTCGTAATCCCTTAGAAATGTTATAGAGAATCCATTTTATTTTTACTTTATGTACTTTGTTTCATTTAAGTGTTTCTTTGTTGCTTTTAAAATGTTTGAGAAGCATCTGAATTAAACAGTTTTCTCCGATTTTGTAAAGGCTTTTGTATATTCAGACCTTTACTTTGCCTTATTTTAAACATATTATATAAAAAAATTTTCATAAAAGCAACAAAGTAGACTTTTATTTGCAAACAAGTAGAAAGTAATGCAAACTAAGTTTTCTGAGATACATAAACCATGAAATGATTACTTACTTATATTTATTCTTATCAGTGTTGCAATATCTAATGATATTGGAATTATTTCTACAATTCAAAGCAATAAATGGAAAGATAACTCCCTCAATTCAAGCACAATTTTTTTTGAGCAAGCGATTGACTAATGTTATTAGAAAATGAAACCTGACATGAACGAATATGTACCAAATTCTTAATACTATTATCTAATCACATTTTCCTAGAACATGGGTTAATAATGTAGTACTTAAAATCATTCACAGTATTGGATAAATATTAAAGGTTTTTTTAAATAACTTTATTCCTTCCAGAGGTTTACAGAAACTATTTTAAAAATGTAATACAAACACTAAGGGAAATCCCTAGAATCATTATCTCATTTTGATTATTTGATATCTGAAAAAGAGAAAAAACTTAAGAGGCATTTCTTATGTTCATCAGCTTACTATATAAATGTATAATCTGGAATAAAGAAATTGTTCTTTATGATAAATATTTATTGATTTTATGATAAAAATCAAATATATTTTATTTGGAGGGAGTTTACTGCCATTTTCATGAGTCAGATTAGAAATAACATTAAAAATATCCGTCTTGTCATAATAATTGAATATTTTGGTGTCATCATTTAAGTATATCTCTCACAGATAAAGTAGGCTATATCTTATTGGGAATTCTGCAGAACTCTAGAGAAAATTTTTTGGTTTTAATTTTAGAAACCAGAGGAACTGGTGTTAGAGCTAGCATTCTTTTGAAAATCAGATAGCCTAGCAATCTATCTTTGACTGTGTGGAAGGTCACCCCACCTTTGTGCAGAGGTGGCCATGAGGGACCCTGCAGATCAAGTTAGAATGTTCTCTGGCAGTATAAATATAGTACTGTATTTAAAAGCTTGGGCACTAGAGCTAGACTGCTTCATTTCAAATCCAGGCTTTGCCCCTTGTACCGTTGTGGCCTTAGGAATGTTACTACTCTTTAAGATTGTATATACCAGTAGTGTTCACCCCATAGAGTTTTTATGAAGATTGAGTAAATTAAATCATGTAAAATGCATAGAATGGTTCATAAATATTAAATATTACCTTTTAGGAGATAGTTTTTCTTTACTCTAGCACTGGAACTAGCATTTAGTTGAAATCCTAGAGATATCTCAAAGAGCATAAAGAGATATCTTTTGATCTGAAAATGTTCAGGGGACTGTATTTTCAGTTCTCCACTGGAGTCTTAGAAAAACTGATAATTCAGTGGAATATCCAAGTCTAAGTAATATAACCCCAGATATGTTCACTAGCTGCAAAAAGTGCACCCCTTCGTAACCAGGAGTCACCCTAGTACGTATAGTTATTTAACAACATAAAAATGGGTTTTCTCTTCTAATGGATGAATTTTAAACCCTAGCTCTTAATACAGTCCCCGGTTTATAATACACAGGTGACTGTTTTATCCTCCTATTCATGATGGCAGGGCCACAAATAACTCTACCATCTTCAAGTGATATTATAATTTTGTATTTATTGAAAGAAAGAGATGTGACCTTGTTTGTAATTGTTATTTAGTCTTATAAGACTATTCATGGATCCATATGAATTCACATTTTTAAACCAAATTATTAACATTAAAGGCATAAAACTTGTGATTTTTTTTTCCCTTGTTATACCACAAGATTTTTGCAACTGATTTTTCCCCCCCTAGAGTAACAGGTCTATTTAAGTATATCTTTAGAACAACCAATAGTTATCTCACAAATACCAAGGAAAATTACATGAAATTAAGAATTCAGCCTATATTAATCTCCTATTATGTAATTTACAATCCACTTTTCTTCAAAAAAGATTTGAGATAATTTATAGCAACAGACATGACTTACCTGTAGTTAAAATGGATATATAAGTAAAATTCAGAACCAGGGATGGAAGGGAATGTAAGTGTACACCTGTTATGACCAGCAGAGTTGCTGTGGTTGAGGTTCTCATTTGGTTATTATTTCCTTTATCTCATGGCGCAAACGGAAACACAGTAAGCAAATTGGTTGCTGCTTATAAGGGAGAAATATACTAGTAATAGTTCCTCACAAAAGAGAAAGTTTTCTCCTACTGAATTATGATCTTATATGAAGATCTGTGAGTAATGTACCAAGCAGTGTCTTCAACATCAATTTTATAGCAAATGCCTAAGTGATATTTGATGAAACCCAAAAGCGTGTATAAAAGCACCATTTTGGAAAGGTGATTTGTCAGCAGGATAAACAAATGTGCTCCCAAGATGCAGCCTTCTGGTGGTCTAACTAAAGGATAGAACTTAGTTTATCCAAAGTTGTAAAGATGACTTTTATTCATTACAGAGTCTTCCCTAAATTTTAATTCCTAACATGAATTTGCTAGAACCCACTACATGGCATACTATTTAAGGTTGTATACTCTTTGACAAGAACCTGGATTCTATTCTGTTGATTTGCTTAGAGGAAAACAAACAGCATGTCAGGTGAACACCCTTAATGAAATTTGAGCCATCTTACCACTGTGTTCACTAAATAACAGAACAATCTCCAAGTGGAATAAACTACCCATGTTACTTTCTCCATTCTATGATGACCTGTTAGTATCTAGTCACTCATGTCTCCTGATTGGAATTCAGATGTTACCTTAAATCAAGTGTTATCCCTTTATCATGGAAATGATTTGAAATTAGGGTTCCTACTAATCATCATGAATAAATAGCTGTGTTAAGCATCATGAGAAAGTCAGACCAAAAGACCAAGTAGGTAAAAGTAAACAAGCTGTCAACAGTGGCAAGTGGTGAAAGACCTGCGTGAAAAAGATCAAATGACTTGAGTTCCAACTCAAGTTCCACCATTAATTTTTTAATTTATCCTTGGATTTTTCATCTGTAAAATGAGACTGTTGTGGGAGATTATAATGCTTTAAATATAGCTGTTAAAAATAAAATTATATGAAAGATTTTATAAAATGATAAATTCTATATTGCCCAGGCTGGAGGTTCACTGCAACTGCTACCTCCTGGATTCAAGCAATTCTCCTGTCTCAGCCTCCCGAGTAGCTGGGATTACAGGCATGTGCCACCACACCTGGCTAATTTTTGTATTTTTAGTAGAGATGGGGTTCCACCATGTTAGCCAGGCTGGTCTTGAAACCCTGACCTCATGATCTGCCCACCTCGGCCTCCCAAAGTGCTGGGATTACAGGCATGAGCCACCACCCCCGGCCTGGAATATTTTTATAATCCAGAATGATACCTGCCATTAAGCAAGACTAAATCAACACATGAGTATTTAAGAGAACCATACAACTAAAAATTACTGTTTAATATAGGTTAACAACTTTTTACTTGAGCTGTCTCCTTTATCTGAATAATCTAGATATGGTGGAGTCACAAAACATATTTAATGTATGTAATTCAGTTATCTTGATATGAATGCAGAATTAAACCCAAAATTCAGGAATTCATATTTACCCAAATCTCAATATGTTAGTATCTCAAATGTAGTATCTTAAAAAAACTCAAAGTGTCCTTCTTGCCTTCTCAAGGCCACACCTCCTGTAGTTATTCCATTTCAGATACCCTGGTGAATACTTCTGATGAATGCTATTTCTTGCCTGAAATCTTAGAGGAACTTAACTGAGCATTCTGCTGGCATTGTTCTCTTTTTGCCTGTCTTTGCACCAAGAAAATATGTGCTAAAGCCCAACTCTAATGGTCTCTCCCTCTTGCCTTAAATACTGATTTCCCGTTGTCTGTGTGAATAGATTTTAAACCTCTTAAGTCTTTCTTTTCTTTGGCCTCAGCTTATCATTTCATCCCTGTGGCTCTGCAGTAATGCAGCAGCACCTGCCATTGCTTTCACGCACATCATACTTTCTTTGGCCAAGAATCATTGTTCATTCTGTTATCACTGCTTAGAATTCTCTCTACCCCTTTTATATATTAAGATTGTGTTTTTGCTTCAGACCTCAGCTCAGATACCACCTCCAAAAAACCTTTTCTTTTTTCCTCAGCCAGAAGTTACCCATTCATCATTCTTTCATTCATTCCACAAGCCAGTGAGTACTTACCATTCATCCAGTATCCACTCTCTAGATCTTGCCGTTTAATAAGAGAACACAGACATTTAATGAATTACAATAAAATATTCTGAAGACTTTAATACAAGTATGTGAAGGGTACACTAGGGGCCAAGTAGAATATAGTAAGTTCCATGTGGCAAATACAATAATGAGGAAGGACTTTAGAGAAGAGATATGCATGGGTAAGGCATGAGGCTGGTGAGAGAGTTAGGGGTTTTGAGGGAGGTGTTAGAAGAAGAGGAGCGACATAAACCAAGATGTCGGGGAATGAAGCAGTTTGGCAAGCACCGAACTACACGTGCTTTATTATGGTGAGAAAATAGGATGGGGTGGGGGAAGGGGGAGGAGTTTGGGGCTAAATAGGAGCCTGGAAAGGGAAGCAGGAGACTGATTTTTAGCAGCTCGTATTATACCATGTTAAGGGCCTTAGCTTTTCTAAGAGGCATGGGGAGCCATTGAAATGCTTTAAGTATAATCAACTGGGTAGTTAGGCAGTGCTGGAGAGATTGGAAGAAAACCAGAGCAAAGCCGTCAGTTGGAAGACTGTTCCAAGAGAGTGGCAGTGGAGATGGTGCGGCAGGAGCAAACCCAAGGTTTAAGGAGCCTGGGACCAACAGGACTGGTCGGCGACGGTCAGGCGGATGGGAAGGAAGTATGATGAGATGTCTGGTGTGAATTTCAGATTTTTTACTTAAGAAATTGGAGATGCTGTTAGGAAGAACCAGGGAGAAAAAAATACTAAGATTTCAGTTTTAAACATGTTGAATGAGAATATTTATGTGCACCTTTACTCAGAAGGCAGTTGCAGGTGTGGGAACAGAGCCTGCAAAGAAGTCTAGGCTGGAGACTGATACTTGTGTTCCTCAGCGTGTTGGTGGTTATTGAAGGCATGGGAGGAAACACAGCTGTTGAAGATGAGAAGGAAGAGTGAAACGGGAAAAGAACTGAGGAAAGGACAATATTCAGGGCATACCAACATTTGGTAGGTTTTTCAAAGGCAGATCAACCTACAAAGGAAACTGGGAAGAAAACGTCAGGGAAGTTAAGGTCTAGGCCAGAATTGAATGATGTCAATCCAAAAGGAGAGGACTGACCAGGATGAAAGGGATTGAAAACAGTCTCAGTCAAATCAAACACGATCATACTGGAGGGAGGGAGGCAGGGAGAAACTTGGAAGGACAGGAGCGTGCGCTTACGTTTCTGATGTGACACAGCATTTTAAGAAATAGGCTGTGTCCTTGGAAGGCAGAGACTAAACGGGTATGAAAGTGAAGATTACAGCCAGGTAATCAAAGAGGTTTGTATTGATTCACATCAAATAAATGTGAAAGTGACCCAGGATGAGGGTTGTAGTACTTGGATTGGAGAAGGACACTGTCAGCTATGTGGGCATCCTTTGTGAATGAGGTGCAGCAACTGATAGTTAAACAGGTTGTGGAAAAGGAGGAAAGTACTCTGGGCAGCTACACTTAATCTTTTACCTCTGTCTCACAGATACCTCTTGAGATACCTATCATTTTGTAGTTTTTAATAGAATTATTTTTATGATTTCTTCACTTTCACATTTGTTTCTTTGTTGCATTTGTCTTCTGCTAGATTGTAAGCTGTTTTTAGGGCCTGTGCTATTTTTCATTATTGCTTTATCCTTACCACCTAACAAAGTGTCTGGTACATAGTAGTCCATTGGAAACTATTGAATGATCAATTGAATGAAAATGGAAAAGGGAGGCAAAAAGAAAGAATGAAAGAGTCAGGTGGTTGGAAAGGAAAATGAGTTATTCTCTTAGTTCTCATCCTGGACAGCAAGCCTTCCCTTGGGGATAGGTCCTTTGTCTTATCCTGTGCCATCAAATGCCACCAGCATACTGTCTCTTGCAGAGTAGATCCTCTGGAAATATTGCCGGGGTGGATAAGTGTATTTTAATTTTATAGGGTTTTCTTTAGAGATAAAATTTTAATTTTATAGGGTTTTCTTTCTTTTTATATTTTATTAATTTTTAATGTAACAAGTAATTGAAGAAAAGCTATATTAACAGATTATTGGATTTATAAATATAGTGAAGTATGCATGTTGTATATTTCACGTATCTAATTTTATGTGGTGATAGGTCTGTTGATTCTTCTGGGAAAGAAATCTCTTTATTATGACAAAATACACTTTGTATTTGGTGGAGACTGAACCAGTAAGTGGGTGGGAAAAGCAAACTCCGCAGTGCTTTGGCGCTGCTTACCGCCGGGTCACCAATTGACCTGCTGTCCCTTAGAAAGGCCATCTTTAAAGGGAGTGGTCCGGAAGCATCTGCCACTGACACTCCCCTGCCTGTGAACCTTATTCTTTTTCTTTCTCCCCTTCTGTTATTCTTGCCTTTTTACTTTGGAGAACTAGAGAATCACTATCTTCTTCAACTAAACTTGCAACATTATATCTCTAATCTTGATTTTTCCTCCTGCCCGGAGAACTGAAGTCAGCCATTCATTCTCAGCGGCTGGAAATTCTACTCTATTCTGAATTATTATGCAGGAAAAGGAAGGTTTCTGAACCAGCTTGAAGGATGTGACAGTGTTAGGAAGTCAAAAAATTATTACGGCATTCCTCTACTTGTATTTTGGCTAAATATAATGGATTTTTGTACCATGGTTATCTTTTCCTGCCATTCTTTCTACTTGCTTTCTGGTTTTTATCTCTAAAGAAAATATATGACAGCTAGATGACCCATTAGAACACGTTATCTTTTAAAATATGTGTCATTGTATAAGTGCTTTTCCCACTTTCTTCTGCATTGCGTATGACTGGATATATTTATTTTTGTTTGGTTGTTTTTAACCTGGTAAAATGCCAACCTCTTTCTGTTTTAAATTTCTCTTAGATCACCATAATAAAATGCCTTGTGTATTGCTGTACCCCTTCAGCGTTTTTAATGCTGTTCTCTGCTCTTTTGCAAGGAATATAAATTAAAATCTTCAGGCTCTCCCAGTGGGTGTAACATTACTGTGGAACATTGTTGAATTTCCAAATGTAGCTAAAATGGAATCACTAAATTTCATTCTAGATTAGGACTAGAATAGCCCTTATAGGTCACCTAGTCCAGCCTCCCTATTAAATAGATGAGGAAATGAAGCTCCAAAGACAGTGACCTACCCAAGGGCACAGGGCTACAAAGTGCCTTCAACAAGACTGGTTTCCATTTCACTGTACTCCTTACCAAACTCTGACCCTCATCTGGCAGACTCCTTTCCCACCTCCTCCTTCAGGATGGCATTTCTCACTGCCGTTAGCCTTCTCCATAGCACTAGCAGCATATTCAGCCCACGCTTTTTATCACCATTTGTATTTACTCTGGTTGAAAGTTATTTTATGGTAGAAGTTGAGAACTCTGAAGAAATTGTGGTAATTTGTGGTAAATTTACTAAGTGCTAATATCATGGCCAGAAAGAGTGAATGCAAATTTTCAAAATGTCTAAATTATTCCTAAAGACAGACCTACAAAAGAATCTGGTTTTTCCCCTTAGTTTATTGTCTGTGGAAGATCATCTACAATGTTATGATCATATACAATGTTAAGATCATATACAATGTTATAACATAGTTTTGTAAACTGATAGAAATTAGAATTGAGAATAAAATCCTATATTATTCTACCTGATGAATCTAGTGCCATACGGGAGGATACTTTCTTAATTTGTTGAAATCTGCTTTTATTCTGTGTTACAAATAGAATAAAATAGTAAACTTCAGCTCTCTCTCTCATCTATAAAGTGAGGACATTTAAATACTCCACACGATTGAGGATTGGAATAATACTGTAACTTTCCCTCCTTATTTATTATAATTAGTTTAAAGGAGTGTTTTTTTCTCTGATATAAAACAACATAAAACTTTTAATGTATATTTGTATAAAATGGTGCATTATAAATGTATATCTACTCTAGTTACCTTTTATTTAAAGTTACACTTAAGTCTGTTGTAGATTCTAGATCAAATATGTGTGTGTGTATTTACAGCTAAGTTGGGGACCTACAGTTACAAGGCTAGTGTCTTTAGTGACTGCTGTCTTCTGACTGAAATCTGAAAAAAACAACAGAGTCCATTTTAAAGCCTCTGATTGTGGAAAATACTTTTTGGTTGACATTAATACTGTCCGTTCAATGCACTTTACAGAACATTTAACTGATTTTTAAATCATTGACAGCAGTCTTGTATATATTTCTCATACAATGAATGTTTAGTCAGAAAATGTGCTTTCCTTATAAAATCTATAGCTCTTCATAATTTTTTCTTTTCAGTAAGCTAACCAAAAAAAAGTTGTCTTATTCAGGTTTTATTGTTTTTCTTTCTTCACAGCTACGACAGTTAGTTAATATGTGCATCAACCCAGATCCAGAGAAGCGACCAGACGTCACCTATGTTTATGACGTAGCAAAGAGGATGCATGCCTGCACTGCAAGCAGCTAAACATGCAATATCATGAAGAGTGTAACCAAAGTAACTTAAAGTATTTTGTGCAAGTCATACCTCCCCATTTATGTCTGGTGTTAAGATGAATATTTCAGAGCTAGTGTGCTTTGAATCCTTAACCAGTTTTCATATAAGCTTCATTTTGTACCAGTCACCTAAATCACCTCCTTACAACACCCAAATGACTTTGGAATAATTGAATTGCATGTTAGGAAAGAAAATGAAACATGATGGTTTTGAATGGCTAAAGGTTTTTAAATTACTTACAGTTTTCTGCTGATAAATTGTGTTTAGATAGACTGTCAGTGCCAAATATTGAAGGTGCAGCTTGGCACACATCAGGGTAGACTCAGACCTGAGAAAAAGTATCTGAACATGTGACTTGTTTCTTTTTTAGTAATTTATGGACATTATGGCGGACCCTCAATTGTGAACTTTTGTCATGATTTTATTTTTAAACATTTGAAGTACTAGTTTTAGTTCTTAGAGTAGTTTTCAAATATAATTCTTATGATAACTGTAGACATAAACTATTTGAGAAACGTTTAAAACTCTTAGCCTATACATTCAAACTGCAACTATTAAATGTGAAAAGATTTGGGGACAAAATGAGTCAGACACTGAAGAGTTTTTTGTTTTGTTTTAGTGTTTTTGATATTATCTTTGCATTGAAATGGTATAAATGAATCCATTTAAAAAGTGGTTAAGGATTTGTTTGGCTGTTGTGATATTTTTAAAGTTGCACATTGCCCAAGGCTTTCTTTGTGTGTTTTTATTATTGTTTGTACAGTTGAAAAATATTCTTGGAATAACCTTGCAGTACTATATTTCAATTTCTTTATAAATTTAAGTGCATTTTAACTCGTAATTGTACACTATAGTATAAGCCTAAGTTTTTATTCATAGGTTTTATTGAAGTTCTGATTGGTCCCCTTCAGAAATGTTTTTATATTATTCTTCAAGTTACTTTCTTATTTATATTGTATGTGCATTTTATCCATTATTGTTTCATACTTTCTGAGAGCCTAATGCCCTTTTAAAAGATATTTGGTATACCAACACTTTTGCTGGATTGAAAACATTTTTTTAAACTTTTTAAAATTTGGGCCACCTTGTGTGCATGTGTTTGGTCTTGTTGAAGAGGAAGAGAGGATGTATGTTGTACTGTACCTGTGAATGTTGATACAGTTTCAATTCATTTGGCAAGGTTGTAATTCTAGAATCTGTGTAATAAAATGAAAACTGGCCATTACTACGGCCAGAATTGTTATGACATTAACATTTCTATTGAGAAGCTGTTGAGCTAAGTATAGCATTTCTATTGAGAAGCTTTTGAGCTAAGTACCGTATTTGTTCATGAAGTTTGTTCATGAAGACGACTGAGATGGTAACACTTCCTGTGGCTTAAGGAAATGGGCAGAGTTTAGTAAATGCCTTTGTGCAGATGTGCTTTCCCTGAATGCTTTCATACTAGTGGTGACCAGCTCCTCACAGAATCGTGAAGCCCAAAGGCCAAGAGGCAGTCTCTGTTAAAGGACTCCGTGCCACCATACAACCTGAGGATGAATTCTCCTGCCAACGTGAAAACCTCATGTTCAAAGAACACTTCCCTTTAGCCGATGTAACTGCTGGTTTTGTTTTTCATATGTGTTTTTCTTACACTCATTTGAATGCTTTCAAGTTATTTGTAAACTTAAAAAATGTATAAAGGGCAAGAAGTATAAACTCTTGTTTTTTGAAATCTAATCAGTTATGTATGGTTTCTGAAGGGTAATTTTATTTTGGAATAGGTAAAGGAAATCTGTTTTGTTTGTTTGTTTTTCTTTTTTTCCTGGGGGCTAGATGCATTGTTTTTCTCACACTCTAGTGACTTTTAACATTTATACTGAGCATCCATAAATATATTCCTGGAAGTATGAGAAGAATTATTCTTGTTGACCATTAATGTCATGTTCATTTTAATGTAATGTAATTGAGATGAAATGTTCTCTAGTTGGAACAGATACTCACTTTTTTTCTTGCAATCTTTAAGAATATATGGATCTAAAATTCATTAGCATGACCCCTCAAAGTGACTTTTAAGTAAACATTTAAACTTTTCTTCTCAGTGAATCTATCTGCTAGAAGGAAATAGCTGGGAAGAATTTAATGATCAGGGAAATTCATTATTTCTACATGTGGAAACTTTTTGCTTCGAATATTATATCTTTTTAATCTAAATGTTCATATTTTTCCCGAAGAAACCACTGGGTAAAAATCAAATTTTAATTTTGAATGGGCTAATTTCAAAGAATTATGAAGATGATTTGAAGCTCTAATTTATATAGTCACCTATAACATGTTCTTTATATGTGTTCATAAGTATATTGATTAAGTTAAACATTTGAATTGATTTGAGGAGCAGTAAAATGAAAGCTATATGGATTCTAAACCTTATTTAGACATTGGTACCAGTTACTCCGGTGAAAATATGGAGTAACTTTGTTTTGCATGGTAAGGTTTAGGAATGGTGGATGAAGGGTATCTCTGTATAAACAAAGTGCTCAACAATGTGCAATGATTGTAAATTTAGTAAGACGTTACAGCCATTTCATGAGTGCTTTACCATTCTGCATAGTATCTATTACAAAACACCTTCCTTGTATCCATATACTTCAGGTGTTGCTGTTAACATTTACTATGATATTTATTTTAACCAAAATGTTATTCACATTAAATGTTTATTCTTTAAAATGAATGTATTATGTTTATAACCCACAAACGCATACTTACCCTGTGCCTCATATTTCAATAGTACTGTAATATGGACATCTTTTTGTGAAATACTTTTATTTTGTTATGCTCTAAATATACATACAAAAGATTCTGTTATTAGTTTGAAAATTGTACAATATCCTAATATAAACAAAAACAAAAATAAAAATGAATACAGTAAAATGTCTGGGTATCTATGATTTTTTCCCCTAAGGTCTTCCATTGTTTATTTTACTTAATACTTAATCTATAGAAACAGTTCTTACACATTTTCATAGCTTTGCCGTTCTGGAGAAGCTTAAGAGTTGGAATAGATAAGGTCGATAAGAGAGATTACACGAATCCTAAAAAGTGGTTTTATCAATATGCATTAAACTAAGGCACATCTGCACGTTCTGTTTTCTTCAAGACATCATTTTCTGGCTTTGAATGAGAGAAGTTTTCTAAAAGGTTAAAAATATATATATATTAATTGTACTGCTTTGAATCTTTAGCACGGGTGTCCAATCTTTGGGATTCTCTGGGCCACACTGGAAGAAGAATTGCCTTGGGCCACACAAAAAATATGCTAAGACTAACAATAACCGATGAGCTAAAGAAAAAAATAATCACAAAAGAAAAAACTCATACTGTTTCTTAAAAGTTTACTAATTTGTATTGGGCTTCATTCAAAGCCATTCTGGGCCGCTTGTGGTTCAGGGGCTGTGGGTTGGACAAGCTTGCTTTGCAAGTCTGAAATTTACATGACAGATTCAATTCCTGTCATTGTAATGGGCTGCTAAGAATGTTACAGATGGTTTATATTGAGTGTTCTCCTTCACATAGTAAGTGGAAGTTACTACTACACCTGAAAACTTGAGTCTAAAAGGTCTTAGTGGGTCGCAACCTACCAGACTGGTGGTAGAGTGAGTGGATAGACCTTACATGTCAGAATTATATTCCAAATAGATCATCATGAAGAATGGCTCATTTTGTAATAATTTTAGCCATAAGACAGTGTTTGGGGCTAGTTATAAATTTTTATTTTAAAAAAGTATACTTGTTTTTAGCCATATATGTTTAAATGTAGTAATTGGTACAGCTATAAGTACCATTAAATTGATGCAATTACTTTTTAAAATCAGAAGGATGACATTATTAACAAAGACAACTGCAGTGAATCCCTTGAGTTATTAAAAGACTTCCATGAAGTAGTATTTTTAATTACATGTGAATTTCTGGAAAATTGATGATTAATAGACAAATATGTGAATAAAAAGTTTACATTTAAATTGAGAGATATTTATTTGAGGGAGTTTTCTTTCTGGTCTTACATACCAATTTCAATGTTCACTTGGGTACCTAAATCTGTTTTTAAACCTAAAAAAGAAAAAGTTAAAGGACACTTTAAAAGTTAGGATTTGCAACCAAGGGGGTTGACTACATTATTTTTACTGGGAGTGTCATAGTGCACAGGAAGCCATTTTTTCACTCGTTTCTCAAAGTGAAATCCTGTATATTAATTATTTAATTGCTCAAATCTTCACTGTCTCAAATATTATAGGGATATCATTTCCTAACTCTACAGGATAATTGTAATGCATTTTATAATGACTAAATGCAATGCTGCATATTCTCTTCTACACGTGTAATAAGAGCTACAGTTATCAAACACTAATAGTGATAAATGCAGCTCTTAATACACAAGTATAAAAGAGAAGATGTGTGTTACTTCTCTCGCTGTACTTCCATCCACTTTTGCCTTGTTCTCTCCATTGGTCCCACTGGCCTAGTTTTTCAAAAGCCCCAAGCTCTTTCTCACCTTAGGAACAGTGTAGCTTAAATGGCTCTTCCCTTTTTGCTAGCAAAAAAATCCAACTAATCTTTCAAAGCTGACTTTAAATACCCTTTTTGAGGGGCCACCCAGACTACAGTCTGTACTTTTCCATTTAGTGCTTACCTCAGCTGTGGCCAAATGATTGCTTGCGTGATTCTTTAATTTCAGTCTTCCTGATAGATAAATGCTAGAACGACAAGTACTACCTGCTTTGTTCACTGTGGTGTTTGACATTTAATAATGCAGTGCCTGGTTTGTGGTACTGAGTTTATTTGCTGAATTAATAAATGAGCATTATAATGCTGTAAGCATAAGCCAAGCGTCACAGAGTGTTGAACATAGATGCAAAACATCAAAAATCAGAAAAGGGGGGGCAAAGAAGGAGGTAAGAGATGCAAAAACAAGACACTAAAGCAAAAGAAGATTTTGAAGTTATCATCATTGCCATGAGTTGCAAAGAAATTGAAAGTGATAAGGACTGAGATGAGGACCCTGGGCTTAATGAAAAACACATCGTAATGTCTTCAGAGCGCCATGTCAGGAGACTTCAGTGGGAGACACTGGGGTATAAATAGGAATTATGGCATATGGAGAAAAATCAGATGATAATCTGAAGTGGCAGCAGATCATTTTTTTAAGATAAAGTGATTGGGACAGTTTAAAAGTTAGGAGAATGAACAGATGGAGAAGAAACTGAAGATTTTAGAGAGGGAGTGCAAAAGGTGGTAAAGAATGGAATCCACAGAAAGGATTGGTTTATTAACCACAAACAGTTACCGAGGAACCTGTGTACTAGATTCACATGTACAATCTTAGCACAATGCTTCTGTTTTTATGGACTTAAAATCAAGTCAGGAAGAAACACATGTAACAGAAATGTGAATGTATAAATGCAAATTTTGATGAGTGCTATGAAGAGAGGGACTGAGAAAGTGACATTTCAATTAAGATGCCTAAAAGGACTCGGCCAAAGAACAAAGAAGGGGAAGATCATGCTAGGCAGAAGAAGAAGGCCTGTGAAGATCTTGGGGTGAGCAGTAGCTCTGCTATCTCAGATGCAAAAGAAGATGAAAGTGGGTGAGCAGGGGGTGGAGTAATGCAGGGTGAGTTTGGAGGTGTACCTTTATACTTGAAATAGTAATTTAAATGGGGGGAAATCATGATAGTTAAAATTATAAAATGCTTAGAAAAATTGATCAAGAAAGGTATGACTTCTGTGAATAAACTAAAATCTTGTGGAAGGACACAAAGCAACTCCTAAACAAATAGAGAAAGAGGTCGTGTTCCTGAATGGGAAGATTCATATGAATATCAAGCACTCTGTAATAGTATTGCAGTATCTGAGTCCCACTTTTTTTTGGAACCAGATAAAATGTTAAAGTTCATATGGAAAAATATATAACCAAGAATAGTGAAGAACATTTTTAAAAGCAAAAATAGACTAAACTTACCAAATATGAAAACTTTCCATAAAAATACTTTAATTAAAACAGTATGGAATTGGCAAGGAATATAGGTAGGTAGAATGGTGGGATAAAAAAAGGTCAAACATACACCCAAGTATTATCCGATCTTACATGAAGGAGAGGACTTTATTTATGGGAAAAACTTCTATTTGTGTTTCATTAAAAGGTACTGGCACAACTCTTCACTGAAAGAAAAAAAAAGAGCCCTAACACTATAGCAAAGTGAATACCAAATGAATTAATGATGTAATTTCTTTTAAAAAGTAGAAATTATTAGGAGAAAATTTAGAAGGCATAACCTTGGGAGTGAGTGACCTATATAAAGTAGACAGAAAACTCGAAAATAAATGAATAAATGACAATGAATAAGCAAAATCAAAATGCAAAGGATAAACTGGGAACCACGTATAAGTAAATAAGTTGATAAGTGAAATAAGTAAAAAGGCAAGCAAACAGAAAAAAGGAACAAAAGATTTAAGTGGACAATTCACAGTGGAAGAACATCAATAATCAATAACAGAAGAAATCAGTCAATAAACATGAACAGTGCTGTCTTCCAGTGTTGGAGACGATGAAGGAAATGCACTCTCCTGATTGTTGCTGGCAGTGTGACTGTGAATAAAAAGTAATCTGACATTATGTGTCAAATACACATATTCACTTTGACATAGGAACCTGGAAAATCTACAGAAACAAAAGCAGCAGTTTATAAAGATTCTCTATTTCTCTATGTTTCCACGATTGTTATTTGACATAGGAATCTGGAAAATCTACAGAAACAAAAAGAGCAGTTTATAAAGATTCTCTATTTCTCTATGTTTCCACGATTGTTTTTGCAGCATAGCATACAGTGAATAAAGAACTGGAAGAAGAGAACCCTGAATGTCTGTGAATAACAAGTCATTGGTTGAATAAATTATTTTATACTCCTGTTGTTAATAAAAAGGTGGATTTGGTTTTCTATCTTTTCCTTAAGTCTATGATGCTTCTGTTCCCTAATAATATGAGTTCCAAGCTAATATTATGGTGGTTCCATTTTAAAAAACAAACTCAAGCATGTTTATGTTTGAATATGTTCATATTAACACAGAGGAAGGTGAGGATGGACAGAAACTAAGCTGCTAACATTAATCACCTTCAGAAGATAGATGACAAAGAATGTGACCAATATAGTTATATTCTGCCTTATACATCTTTGTAATTTTTTTTGTTCAGTACGAAACATGGATGTTTTTTCCTAATTAAAATAAATATTCGCTGGGTACAGTGGCTCACATCTATAATCCCAGCCATTGGGAGTTCAAGGCAGGAGGATGACTTGAGGCCAGGAATTCAAGACCAGCCTGGACAACATAGCCAGACCCTGTCTTTTTACAAAACATAATTATTTTTTTCAATTAGCTGAGCACGGTGGTGCAGCCTAGCTATGCAGAAGAATCATGTGAGGCCAAGAGTTCCAGGTTGAGTGAGCTATGATCACACCACTGCACTCTAGCCTGGGGACAGAGTGAGACCCCAATTCTAAAATAATCATAATAAGAGGAAAATAACTCATTTTTAAATTTCAGTTCAGTCTATGCCTTTAAACATTTAATTTGGAAATATTTACAAACTTACAGAAAAATTGCAAGACTAGCACAAAGCTCTCCCACAAATATTTTATCCAGGTTCCTAAAATGTTAACATTTTGCCATTTTTGCTTTGTTATTGTCTCTTCATATATACACTTTTTCTGAGCCAACTGAGAGCAAGTTCCAACATGATGCCCATTACCCCCAAGTATTTTAGTATTTATTTCCTAAAAGACCAAGACCGTCTTTTACGTAACTACAATACAACCATAATTATCAGGAAATAATACTGATTCAATATTTTTTAACCTACAAATTATGTTCAAATTTCACCAACTGCCCTTTATAGCAAAAATCTTTTTTTCCTTTGTTTCTCATCCAGAATCTAGCTAAGACTCATATGCTACATTTAGTTGTCATATCTCTCTCGTCACCTTCAATCTATAATAATTTCTCTGTCTACTTTCATACTTTGCATGACGTTGACATTTTTTTAAATTACAAACCAGTTTTGTAGAATGTCCTTTGATCTGGGTTTGTCTGATATTTCCTCATGATTAGATTCTGGCAGGAATATCACTGAAGTGATATTGAGTTTATCTCAGTGCAACCTATCGTGAAGAAAGAATGCCAATTTGTCCGTTACTGGCGATGTAAACTTTGATCACTTGGTAAATGGGTGATCTTAACTATGATGTTACTGTTTACTTCTTTGTAATTAATACTATTTAGTGGTTAGATACCTTGAGAATATATAAATATTTTGTTTCTCAATAAACATAGTTTTAAATAGCTCTAAATAGTTTTACCATCTACTGATCATTCTTGCCTGTTTTAATTTTCACTCTGTGATGGTTGCCAAATGGTGACAGCAACACAGACATTCCTTCTACGTTTATGGACTAGCATTCTATTAAACTTTCTCTTTTCCTCTGATTTATGTTTTATTCCTTTATTACTTATATCAGTGTAGACACAGATTCTTATGTTATTCAATGGGTTACAATCTGTTACTATTATTACTTTTCTGAGGCATCAATTGTCCCTTATTTTGTTCATGGGATCCCCTACAAACTGGCTCCTGTGTCTTTTTGACAAATCCCCATCATTTTTTGAGCATTTCTTTACTTTCTGGTATATGTGTGTATGTATATATATATATATATATATATAATATTAACAGATATTTTTATATATGTATATATATATATATAATATTAACAGATATTTTTATATATATATGAAATATATATACATCTGGTAACATGTTATATGTAACATATATAATACAACATATTATATGTAACATATATGTTATATGTAACATATAATACAACATATATATGCTACCAGATATATACACACATATATATATAATATCTGGTACCAATATATATATACATATATATATATTATATCTGGTACCAATATATACATATATATGTTACAGTTAATCTTATACCCTCTCTTCCCAGCCCTAAAATCAGTCTTTGTTTGTTCGTTTTCCGAAGCACTCTGATTTCTTTTATTGAAGACTAGTGTTTAGAAATGGAGACCCCCTTGCTAGGTTCTACTGGGCTGGCATCTGCTTTCTTAATAGACAGAACTAGGAAATGCACATACATATTTGTACATTTTTCTGTCTCCATCTGTCTATACTAGTATAAAACAAAACTATGAGGTTACACTAAGCCTTTTGGTTCTAATCCAATGCCGTAAGTTTCCGTTTTCTTGTTTTTATTTTTCTGAATTTTAACTCTCTTTTCTGACAATGAGAAACCTAGCTCTCAGTATCAATATTTGCTCATTCCCACAGTACATAGCCGATCCTCTGACCCTACCGACTGCTGCTTGGCTCTGGAGACCTCCTTGGCCCAGGCTTGCAGACTTCCACCACCTTCTCTGTCGCAAGCCATGGATGCCCTGCAGGCCCAGCTGCCTCCTCATCCTTATTGTCCTCTGGAGTCCTAGTCCTGCAGATAGCGCCAGCCCTATCTGTCTTAAAGAAAGAGAAACCAAGAAATTGTTATTTAAAAGACAGAAAAGGGAAGAGAAGAATATAAGACGTTTTAAAATAACATTTAAGGGCCAGGCATGGTGGCACACGACTGTAATCAAGCACTTTGGGAGGCTGAGGTGGGAGGATCACCTGAGGTCAGGAGTTTGAGACCAGCCTGGCCAATATGGTGAAACCTCATCTCTACTAAAAATACAAAATTGGCCAGGCATGATAGCGCATGCTTGTAATCCCAGCTACCTGGAAGGCTGAGGCAGGAGAATCACTTGAACCTGGGAGGCAGAGATTGCAGTGAGCCAAGATCATGCCATTGCACTCCAGCCTGGGTGACAGAGCGAGACTCCATCTCAATAAATAAATAAATTTTAAAGAGTCAAATATCACAAAGGTGAAGTAATTGACTAATCATCTAGATATATGCATATAACTTAAACATCTGAGACCATAAATATTAAACATAAGCATAAATGTGGAATCAGTAGATTTCTCAGAATAAATTCAACAAATGGCCTCTCTTTCAAAAATTTCTTAATACATACCTAGATGTTGCTGCCACCCAGTATTTTTCCTTAACTTTGTTAAGTATGCATTTTATTTAGTAAGCTGTTAAGGTGCAGCAAATATCCAAAACTGTTGTTCCAGTCTGCTGTACTAGTTGTTCTTGACTTTTGGTGTCCTGTTATTTCCTGGACTATTTCACCTCTATGAAATAATTTATTATTTCAGCTCTATGCTAATATTCATTAATCTAACATCACATTGCATATTAGGTGTTATGAATCATGGAACTCTTATTGTGTTTTCTAAATAAAACCACCTTACCTTTACAGGTCCAGGTGTGGATCTGACTTTGCAGAACACCTCCCGTTGGCTCACTTCACATCAGCACTGTAGCTAGACTGGCACATTATACAAATGGACTTTTAAAAAGACTATTCTGTTGTAAAAGAACAGAACCATTTCATAAACAATATATCCCACACTAAGAACCCACATTCTTTCAAATGTTGAATGCCAAATTATTATTATTATTATTATTGTTTTTAAATTGCATTTTAGGTTTTGGGGTACATGTGAAGAACATGCAAGATTGTTGCATAGGTACACACACGGCAGTGTGATTTGCTGCCTTCCTCCCCATCACCTATATCTGGCATTTCTTCCCATGCTATCTCTCCCCA
>CAUYLG010005425.1:0-44722 GCA_963573385.1 Cacajao melanocephalus | reverse complement strand
CAAAACCTCATCTCTACAAAATGTACAATAATAGCCTGGCATGGTGGTGCATGCCTGTAGTCCCAGCTACCCAGGGAACCAAGGAGGGAGGATTGCTTGAGCCCTGGAGGTCGAGGCTGCAGTGAGCAAAGATCATGCCACTGCACTCCACCCTAGGTGACAGAGTGAGACCCTGTCTCAAAAAAAAAAAATGATGCCAGAAAATTCTACAACCCTCATGAAACATTACTATTTTGGCGTTGCTACCCCAGGCAGACACTGACCACAGCTGTTGAGACAGACTCTACAAGAATTAAGCATGCCACGGAAAGAATAACTGTGCTAGGATGTGCTAATGCAGCAGGCCTACATGAGTGTAAACTTGCATGATAGGCAAGAGCTTGACTCTTCACTGTTTTCAAGGAGTGAATTTCTTACCAGTCCATTATGCTAAGAAAAAGGCACGGATCGCCAGAGGCACCTTTTCTGATTGGTTTCACAAACATTTTATACCAGTGGCTCATGCTGGCCTCAGGGAATCTAGACTGGATGACAACTGCAAGATTTTGTTATTCCTTGACAAGTCTTCTGTTCATCATCCAGTTAAAATTCTCATCAAAAATAATGTTGATGCCATGCACTTTCCCCACAGATGTGACTTTATTAATTCAGCCATGTGACAAGAGTGTCCTTAGATCAATGAATAGTAAACATAACAATATTTTTTGAACTGCATGCTAGCAGCAGTGAACAGAGGTATGGATGTGGAAGATTTTTCAAAAGGAATTTAGCATGAAAGATGCCATATAGGTTGTTGCCAGTGTGTGAGACATAGTGACTAGGGACCCAGTTGTGCGTGCCTGGCACAGCCTCTGGCTTGTGACTCTGTTTGGCGATAAAGAACAAGGTGATGACTTTGAAGGATTACCTACATCAAGTAAGAAAAATATGATGTCTGACCCCTTTTCATATGTAAAAAATATACCTTCAGAGTCCAGCAGTAAACTTGAAGAAGTGGAGATTGAAGAAGGTTTTAACATCGATGAGGAGGCATTAGTTGTTTATTCATTGACCTACGGTGAAATAGCTGAAATGGTTCTGAATCAAGGTGATTGTGACAATAGTGACAATGAAGATGGCATTGTTAACACTACAGAATAAGTGCCAAGTGACATGTGACATGCTGGAAATTCACGATGGGCTTATTGAAGGACTAGAGCAGCATGCCTTTATAACAGAACAAAAATCATGTTTGCTTATAAAATCAAAGAAAAACTTCTAAGACAAAAACCATTGTCAATAAGGCAGATGACTCTGGGGGAAATATTTTTTAAAAACCATCCAGCAGTAGGTCTCCTCATCATTAGGGGACCCACTTCCTGGTCCCTCAACTGGTTCTAATGTTTTTTTCACCTAAAAAATGAAATAAAATACAGCGTATAATAACCTGTTAATCAAACACAGCGTAGCACTTGGAGGCTGAAAGCCGGCCATTGTTTGTTGTTGCTGTTGTTTCACAGCTGATGTGGATATTCTGGTAAGGCTACTGTGCTGCTTAGTGACTCCGAACACATCGTTTTTTTCACTGTATTAGTGATGTGTCATTTTTTTTCCTGTTATAAATAAGTATGTGAGGTCAGGCGCGGTGGCTCACGTCTGTAATCCCAGCACGTTGGGAGACCAAGACCGGCAGATCACCTGAGGTCGGGAGTTCGAGACCAGCCTGGCCAACATGGTGAAACCACATCTCTACTAAAAATACAAAATTAGCCAGGCTTGGTGGCGCATGCTTATAATCCCAGCTACTCAGGAGGCTGAGGCAGGAGAATCGCTTGAACCTGGGAGGTGGAGGTTGCAGTGAGCTGAGATTGCGCCATTACACTCCAGCCTGGGCAACAAGAGTGAAACTCCATCTCAAAAAAAAAAAAGTATGTGACAATAAGTATAAGAAAGTGATTGCTTGTTGGTAGCATATAAATTCAGAGTCAGGAATGATGGTGATGCCAATAATCACAGATTGTCCATACAGGTAACTGAGATTGAGCCACCTTTGCTTTCTGATAGTCTAATGTCAACCAACTTTGTTTCATGTATTTGAAATATTGTATGTTATTTTAAATATCTTATAAAATTAATTAAAATATTGTATAAAATTAACCTTCAGACTATGTATATAAGGTACATGAGAAACGTAAGTGAATTTCATGTTTAGGCTTGGGTCCCATCCCCAAGATATCTCGTTATGTATATGCAAATATTCCAAAATACAAAACATTCCCAAACCTGCAACACTTCTGGTCCCTAGCACTTTAGATAAGGAATACTCAACCTGTATTTAATTGCACTGTATTGAATGAAGTACAATCCTAGTATATTTGGTGGGTATTAGAAATGTGCGTAAAGCATGTACTTGAAAAATAGCAGATGCACAGCAGGACGATCACAAGAGTTAAGGTTAGGGGGAGTAGACAGTTGAAGCAAGGGAAATGAAAAAATGCGGGAGGGCAATGTGTAGGAACAGAACAATGTCACGTTGAACTAGGGAGGTTGAGTTCTCTCTGAGCTTGGCTGAAATAATGAGATAACTTGGCAGCAACATTTTGAACAATCAAAATGAAAAAGTAATTACTCGCATCCTTGTTTTCAGTAAGTCTTTTCCTTTACTTAACCAAATTCATATGGTGACCTTGTACTTTGAACTTTAGTGCTATGTTACTCTGTTATATACTCAAATCAATGTAAAAACCTTTTTCTTAAGAGTCCCATAGCCATATTTGCTTCACAATATTTTGTTTCCTGATTCTAAAGCAATATAAACTCATTTTTACTGGAAAACATAAAAAGATAGAAAGAACAAAGAAAACCTAAATAATCCACAAGTAATCTTTATAAACACTTTAACATTTTGTTGTCGTTCAGTCTTTTTTTCTATATATATATACTAATTTCCCTTAAAATATGGGATTATGCTGAACTCTTACTTTTGTCAGGCTTTTATAGTTAACATGTTATTGTGAGCATTTTCCTTGTCATTAAGTATTATTTGAAAATGCTTTCTTATGATTGGTTAATAGTCCATCATAAGATTTTATCCTAATGTATTTAAGCATTTATTATTGTACAGTTAGATCATTTTAAATTCATAACTAGTATAAAAACAGCAGAACTTTTTCAAAACTTTTGTGTTTCCCTAATTTTGGATAACTTTTTAATAGTGGCTTTAATGAGATACCACTCACATACTATACAACTCACCTACTTACCGTGTATAATTTAATAGTTTTTAGTATATTAACAGAAGTGTGCAACCACTATCATAATCAATCTTAGAACATTTTCATCAACCTAAAAAGAAACATTGTATACTTTAACCATCACCTCCCAATCCTCCCATTCCCCTCAACCCTAGGCACCCAACCACTAACCCACTTTCCGCTGCTATCAGTTTACCTGTTCTGGGCATTTCATACAAAGTGAACCGTATGATATGTTATCTTTGTGACTGGATTTTTCACTTAGCATCTTGTTTTTAAGGTTTATCCATGTTGTGGCATTTATCAGTAATACATTCCTTTTATGGCTAAATAATATTCCATTATATGGATAGACCACATTTTGTTTAACCATTCAGCACTTAATGGACATTTATTTGGGTTCTTTTGACTTTTTAGCTATTATAATTAATGTTGCTATAAACATCTGTGTACAAATTTTTGTGTGGACATATGTTTTCATTGCTTTGGGTATATCCTAAGAGCAGAATTCCTGGATCATATGAACTTTATGTTTAACCTTTTGAGAAACTTCCACACTGTTTTTCAAAGTGGCTGCATCATTTTACAATCCCCCTAGCAGTGAGTAAGGATTTTGCTTTCACCACATCCTCACCAATACTTGTTATTACCTGTCTTTTTTTATTGTAGCCATCCTAATGGTTGTGAAGCAGTATGTCATTGTCTTTTATTTGCATTTCCCTAATGACTAACAATGTTAAGCATCTTTTCATGTACTTATTGTCCATTCGTATATCTTCTTTGGAGAAAATCTATTCAACTCCTTTGCTAATTTTTCATTTGAGTTTTTTGTTTTGTTTTGTTTTGTTTTTTTGAGACAGAGTTTCGCTCTTGTCTCCCAGGCTGCACAATCTCAGCTCACTGCAACCTCCACCTCCTGGGTTCAAGCAATCCTCCTGCCTCAGCCTCCCAAGTACCTGGGACTACAGGCACCTGCCACCATGCCCAGATAATTTTTGTATTTTTAGTAGATGCAGGGTTTCACCATGTTGGCCACACTGGTCTCAAACTCCTGATCTCAAGTGATGTGCCCACCTCCGCCTCCCAAAGTGCTGGGATTACAGGCATGAGCTGCTGTGCTTTGCCAGAGTTATCTGTCTTTTTATTATTGAGTTATAAGTGTTCTTTATGTATTCTGTTTATAATTCCCTTATCAAATACAGGATTTGCAAATATTTTCTCCTGTTCTGTAAGTTGCCTTTTACCTTCTTTCTTCCTTTCTTTGTTTTTTTTTTCTTTTAGTCAGATTCTTTCCCTGTTGCCCAGGCTAGAGTGCAGTGGCACAATTCTGCCTCACTGCAGCTTTGACCTCTTGCCTCCTGAGCTCAAGTGATCTGCCTGGCTAATTTTTGTATTTTTAGTACAGATGAGATTTCACCATGTTGCCCCGGCTGGTGTCGAACACCTGGGCTCAGGCGATCTACCCACCTTGATGGCTGAAAGACTGGGATTACAGGCATGAGCCACTGTGCCCAGCCTTTACCTTCTTGACGATATCCTTTGAAGGAAAATATTTTAAAATTTTGACAAAGTTCAGTTTATCAGCTTTTTCTTTTGTCATTTGTGCTCTAGGTGTCTTATCTAAGAAATGGTTGCCTAATACAAGGTCATGAACACTTATGCCTATTTTCTTCTAATAGTTTTAGAGCTATTGCTCTTACGTTTAGGCATTTGATTCATTTTCCCCATTATTTTTTACACATGGATTGAGATAGGGGTTCAAATGCATTCCTTTCTACAAGGATATCCAGTTGTTCCAGCATCACTTGTTGAAAAGATGATTTTTTTCTCCATTAAAAGTTCTTAGTATCCTGTTGAAGATCAACTAACTGTCAATAAAACTGAGGTTTTATTTCCGCACTCTCAATCCTATTCCATGGATTTATATGTCTATCTCTAATTCAGTATCACACTGTCTCAAAAACTAGCTTTGTAGTAAGCTTAGACATTGCGAAGTCTTCGAAAAGATAGCTTTTAACACATAAAATTCATTGCAGATGACAATAATGTCTATTTATATGTGCTTTACCATTCTCAAAAATTTTCAAAAAGATGATGTTCTTAAATTCTCACAATTGGTCAGTGATGTGAGTAAGGCAAGTATTTTAGGTTCCTTTTACAGGTAAATAGTTATGCCCAAGGCCATAACATCAACTGAAAACACACCCCAGACTAGAACCTAAGCCTCTGATGTAGTACCCTCTTCCCTTCTCTATTCTATTTTTTCTATTTTCTTAGATGTTGGTATTAAGTCTGTAGGACATTTTATCCTATAATTTATATTAATAAAATATTTTATAGAAACAAAAATTTTAAAATATAGTTGCTTAGGCTTTCCAAAATTATAAGTGTAATGTGGTTGAAACTACTTTCTTTGATAAATAGCCAGTCTAAGAAGAATCTATTTTAGTTCAGGTTCCCACAAGAGAATCTCAGAGATAAGGATTTGGGTGCAAGTAGTCTGTTTGAGAAATGATTACAGGAGGGAGTGGGGAAGTGAAAAAAGAGTGGAAGGAAACCCAGTAAGGGTACACTAATTAATTAATGAGGGGTAATTAATTATTCCCTGGACAACTGGGATTCTTCTCACTGAGAGAGTCTCATCTCTGAACTGCCTCTGTGAGAATGTCCTTCATTTGGGGTTCTAAGTCTAACAGGATTTAACACTCTAGGAAGAAAGAATCTTACATGAACTCCACATCATTAAAATCCAATGGTCAATTCTCAGTTCTAACCTTAGTTGATAGAACAGAAGCATTTGACAAGGTTGATTGTCCCAACTGAAAAAGAGAAAAGCAGTCCTTAAAGTCTGAGAACTAGCAGGCACAACAGCTCATTCTCAGGGTTGTAAGGAGCTAGCACGTGGTGTCACAGCTAGGCCGTAGTGTTCTGTTGGACATTAACAAGTTCACAGAATATCAATATCAGACAAGGTCACTCTGTTACCATGATGAGATGAGAACAAAAAGAAAACAAAACAACACCCCTCACTACTGCACAATTTTGACTAAGCATAGACAAAAGCAAGTTTTACAATACAAATGACCCAAAAGTGTCCCCCTGTCCTGGCTAATATGAGTGACCACTGCCTCTTTATCAACGATAGCTTTAGCTTCACTGTAGTCCTGCCTCCTTTCAGATAAGAGTCATTACAGGCCGGGCACAGTGGCTTACACCTGTGATCCCAGCACTTTGGGAGGCCAAGGAGGGCAGATCACAAGATCAGGAGTTTGAGACCAGCCTGGCCAACATGGTGAAACCCCGTCTCCACTAAAAAGACAAAACATTAGCCTAGTGTGGTGGCAGGTGCCTGTAATCCCAGCTAGTCAGGAGGCTGAAGCAGGAGAATTGCTTGAACCTGGGAAGCAGAGGCTGCAGTGATCTGAGACGGTGACACTGCACTCTAGCCTGGGCCACAGAGCGAGACTCCATCTCAAAAAGAAAACAAAAAAGAGTCATTACAATGCCCAATCATAGAATTATCTTCACTTCTTAATAGCCTCTGATCCAGAGCAAAACCTCACTTCTTCCTTGAACTCTCCTTTATCCCCCTAATATCTGGTTAAAGTTAACTTTCAGTGTATGTATAATTACAATTAGAAGTCTGGTGGTCTTTGTCTGGAGAAAATGGACACAAATAGAAGTTCCAATGAGATTTAGCTGAAGCCCTCTCCACTTTGGAGCAGGACCCTCAACTCAGTCATGTGCAGATGTGTGTTGTTCTTTGGCAAAATTATTTTCTATCCCTCTAACAACACCTGCTGCTACTTGACCAGCATTTTGCATGTTGTTTATAAAAAGAAAATTCTGCAGGGAGAGGATGGCATAAGTCTAAGAAGTTCATCTTCAAGTTAGCTTCAGGGGCTGAGTTCAAAAGTCTCCACAGACCAGTTTGAAAAGTTTTAATAAACTTTTCCTTGGATCACCTTTACAACCCCAGGCTTTGTCTCTGTTTTTCTGAGAACTCCTCCTTTTAATTTCATCTGCACTAAATCAGGAGATTTTGTCCAACTGTGGATTAGCAACAACTGGCCTTTGGCCAATCCAGAGACACAAAGTAAGCCATTCACCATCCTTTTAGAGCACTCAGCTCTCAGGCGCTTTCTCAATATAACACTGTACCTCTTCCAAGCTAACAGCTGCTTCCTTCATGTTTTTCCCTTCATAGGATAACTTATACACTTACTTTTCTATCTGGCACAATTGTATCAGGGAAAGTTTGGAATTGCAATAGCCAATTTGAGGAAATTTTGACGTGAACAAGATTGTTCATTTGAGGAGTATCTCAAGACAAAAGAATGAGGAAACCCTCACAAGGCGATTGTCTTGTTTGTCTAAAAGAGAGAAAATTTCACTTAACCTAGGAAACTTCCCCTTATTGGTTTTTGTACTTTGGGAATTAATAAGACCTGACATTTTAATTGTATGTCTCGATAAAATTATCAAGGACTCAAGTTATGTCAAAAACAATTGCATGTCATTCTCTTTTGTGTGTATATATGTGGAATTTATCTTTCTACATCTAAACTTCCCTCTTCTTACAGAGGGAGCATAATTAGCTTTTTATAAAAATAATTTCATATTTGTCTGAAGCTGGCTTGCTCACGTTTTTTTTTTATTCTTTTTTCCCTCATTTTTCTTCTCTTAGGATACTTTAAAGATTAATTGTTAAAAAGCATTTGGTTAGGTACTTACTCTAGGATTATAGTCTAGATAAGCAGTCAAAACTATCTAAAAGAAATTAAAAAGTTATTGTGTTTCTTATTTTTGACCCTAATAAAGGTGTATTTACATAATAGCCTACATAACAGTGAGGAGATAAAAGAAAAAGATTTCAATTCTAAAATAAAAGAAGATATTTTGTCATGATTGAGAGTCTGTAAAAATTAGTTTACCATATTAAAATAATGTGTGCATAATAGTTTGGTTTGTTCAAGACCAGAATCAAAGTTCATATAATACAAACTTCTTAAATTTCCTATACTGGTTTTATAAATTAAATAAATTACCACTTGCTTCAAGTAAAAAGGTATATGTGTAAAACTATATTCAACTGAAGGGAATGATAATGAATGTCTGGTCAAAGGTTTAATTTTATAAAATTCTTCAATGTTGGCCAGGCGCAGTGGCTCATGCTTGTAATCCCAGCACTTTGGGAGGCCAAGGCGGGCGGATCACGAGGTCAAGAGATCGAGACCAACATGGTGAAACCCCCTCTCTACTAAAAATACAAAAAAATTAGCCGGGCGTGGTGGCATGCACCTGTGGTCCCAGCTACTCAGGAGGCTGACGCAGAAGAATCGCTTGAACCCAGGAGGCGGAGGCTGCAGGGAGCCGAGATTGCACCACTGCACTCCTGCCTGGTGACAGCGCAAGACTCTGTCTCAAAAAAAAAAAAGAAAAAAAGAAAATTCTTCAATATTAGACATAAGAACTTATGTGTTAGCTAAATTATAATCTCCAGGTCTTTAACCAACTTTAAAAACTTAGACAAACAATTAAGTTAATACTTAAATATATTCATGTGCATTTATAAACAGACAGTTTGCAAAAGGGAAACAAATATGAAACACTGGTCACTAACCATAGTTTTAAGTTATACTTATTGCTTAAATTGGCTTTCGATTAATAAAATATGAAAATATATTTCAATAACATTATCTATATCTATACTTTTAGTTATTGTTGCTCCTCAAACTTTAGAATAATATTAAATAAGTGTTAAGGAGAAGAAAATAACTAAACAGATTTTGGCTTTCGATTCTCTAATTTTCTTTTGTGTCTGGAACAAAGAAAAGTTGGTTACTTCGGTTAAATTTAACACTTCATATAAACATTTCATTATACTACATACAATATAGTAATGTTTTATAATACAAATATATACAAGACAATGGGTATGATTTTCTATTTGTTTATTAAGAAAGTTATGGTATTGTCAGATGGTAAACAGTATGATATATACAATGTTTTATTTACTATACTGCTGTTAATTGTATTTTAAAATTATAAAACCTTTAGTATCTATTTGTATATTTATACATCTTTGTATAGATGATGAAATGCATACATATGAAGGTATATTAATAAGTTCTTAACTGCAAATTATAATGCAATATACAATACAATACCAAAGGAGAGTAAAATTCAAATTTGGATCAAGTCCTTACTTTTATTTTATTTTATTTTAGAGGCGATGTCTCACTCTGTCACCCAGGCTGGAGTGGAGTGGCACAATCTCGGCTCACTGCAACCTCCGCCTCCAGGTTTCAAGTGATTCTCCTGCCTCAGCTTCCCGAGTAGCTGGGAGTACAGGCACGTGCCACCACGTCTGGCTAATTTTTGTATTTTTAGTAGAGACAGGATTTCACTATGTTGGCCAGCCTGGTCTCAAACTCCCGACCTCGTGATCCACCCTCCTCGGCCTCCCAAAGTCCTGGGATTATAGAAGTGAGCCACCACGCCCGGCCGAGTCCTTAATTTTGAAAAAAGAAAGTTCTTAATAACCATTGTTGTTTATTCCCTCGTGTTTTTACAGTTTTGTGCAGTTTTGTCTTTAGATATTTACAACTCCTCCCTTGTCTCCTTTAACCATTCCTGGTGTTGCCTTTCCTAAATTAAGCCTCAAATTCAGAAGAAAAAACTGTTAAGATGTTTTTTATACCTAAAGTTTATTTCGCTTTCTTAAAGTGACGATTAGATAACACAAAGAGCTGCTCCATCACCCTATAAAAGAAGAGAAAATAGGAATATTAGATTTGTTTAAAACTCTTCAAATTTTAATTCAAAATTTGTAAGAGGATTCTTTTGTTTACCAAACTTAATATGAAAAAAAAAAACCACTACACTAAAAAAAGACCTTGTCTTCTTAGGCAAATTATATTTAGGTACCTATGATAATAGCAAAATATTTCAGCTGCTCTGAAGATAATGAGTTATCTCAATTGATTATTCAGTTGAAATAAAGACTATTTTTTTTTTCTTTTGACATGGAGTCTCGTTCTGTCACCACCCAGGCTGGAGGGCAGTGGTGTGATTTTGGCTCATCGCAACCTCTGCCTCCCAGGTTCAAGCCGATTCTCCTGCCTCAACCTCCCAAGTAGGTGGGATTACAGGCGCATGCCACCACACCTGGCTACTTGTTGTATTTTTAGTAGAGATGGGGTTTCACCGTGTTGGCCAGGCTGGTCTCAAACTCCTGACCTCACATGATCCACTCGCCTCAGCCAAAGTGCTGGGATTACAGCCGTGAGCCACTGGGCCCAGCCAAGAAATAGCCTTCTATGACTGTTTGCTCTCAAGTTTATGTACTTTAAAAAGGCATGCTTATGTATAAACTGATATATTAACTGCCTACCAAAATATTTTTTTCAGGATTCTAGATTCACAATCTGGATTTCTCTTTTTGTTCATAAGAAGTTTGAATAAATGCCAGTGGTAGTAATTCAAATACGTGGTAATCTTTAGAGGCCTCTTGCTTATTTCAGAATTTCATTGAATAAGCAAGACATAGCCACCTTGTCTGTGTGGCTGCAACAATAAAATGTGTAAAAACTTCAATTCTTTTGTTTTAACGTCTCCACTAAACTTAATGGTTCCCATAACATATAGGCTCCTCTACTGACAGAAAGTGTTCATCACTTTTCAGCTAGTTAGCTAAGCTTTATGAAATATCGTTGGCCAGGTGCAGTGGCTCATGCCTGTAATCTCAGCACTTTGGGAGACTGAGGCGGGTGGATTGCTTGAGCCCAGGAGTTCAAGTTCAGTCTGGGCAATATAGCAAGATCCTGTCTTTACAATAAATTAGTTAGGTGTGGTGTTGCATGTCCGTGGTCCCAGCTACTCAGGAGGCTGAAGAGGGAGGATCGCTTGAGCCCAGGAGGCTGAGGCTGCAGTGAGCCGTGATTGCACCACTGCACTCCAACCTGGGCAACAGAGTGGGACCCTTGTCTCAAATAAATAAATAAATAAATAAATAAATAAAATGTTATTGTTTGCCTTTCCCATATTACTGCAGCACTAACCAACAACCTTCCCATCCTTTACCTGAAAAAAAAACCTTCGTGATTACTTAACCCCTATCAGGTAACTCTCCAGTCTTTTATGGACATACTAGAGACTCCCTTGGGCATCCTGATTTAATTTTGTGATTGTTCATATTTAAAAAGACAAACTAAAACTTGTCAGGCAGCCCAGGCTATCACAGGCTTGAATTTACCCTTGAAATAAAAGCTTCTCAAAGAAATTAAATCAGTCCAGATGGCCATATTAATTGCTCTTGCCCAGACCTACTAACTATCGACAGATAAAATATTTGTACTGATAGGAGGCATTATTTGGGTTAGTCCATGACTTCAAAAGACTTTAGAAACAAGAGGATTTCCTAACCACTACAGGAAATCTTACAAAATGGTTAGTGAATTAAAGAAACTTGAGACGTTTTGGTAGTACCTAAAGAGACAGTCAAAACAAAAGTGAGAGTTTACCAAAAATCCTCATGATATTACCCACAACAGCAGAGAGAAATTAGCCACAATATGGAACCACCATTGGTGGGGCAATTTTAAGGAGTATTTCTGATGATGTTTCCAATGTATCTCCTATATGCCAAATATTTATATCTCATTCTCTCAATTCCTCTGGGTCTTTGCTCAACTATGACCTTATGAATGAGATCATCCCTGACCACCCAACATGAAATAATAATCTTCTCCTCTCCCACACCGCTTTGTACTTTATAGCACTTTGCCTATCCTCTGTCTCTCCCCACTAACATATAAGCTCCATGAAGTTTTTTGTTCTTTTCATTCCTGTTATCTTCAGTACTTAGAAATGCCTATCACATAATAGTACAGAATAAATACTTGTTAAATAAATAAAATGTGCTTTCCTAACTCCACTGCACTTGGCAGCATTCATTTATTCATTCAACAAACACACTACCTTTTATTTTTTAAGCACTTGTGTTGACATCTGCTGATCAACAGTGAGGATGCCTGCCTTCAAGGAAGTTATGGGTTAGCCAGAGGGAAACACTGACAAGTAGACAGGCAATTTAACACGTGGTGTGATAATGCTGTGATAGACACTGTGGGACCGTATAGCAGGCTCATCTGGCCCATCTTGAGGCAATCAAGGTAGAATTCCCGGAGTAAGCAATGTCCCAGCAAAGGCATGAAAGACAAGGAATTAATCCAGGTGAAAAATTTACAAGAGTGTCAAGTGTTTCATGCCAGGCATGGTGGCTAACACCTGTAATCCTAGCACTTTGAGAGGCCAAGTTGGGTGGATCACTTCAGGACAGGAGTTCCAGACCCACCTGGGTGACAAGCAAGACCCTGCCTTGAAAAAAAAAAAAAAAAGAGTGTTTCATACAAAGAGAACAATCTGCAGAAAAGTTGAGCAGTTGAGGGGACGTTGCTAGACCAAAAAGCTTACCCCTCCCCAAGGTGGAGATTCGTTTCCTATATTGAGTCTTTGCACATGTTGTTCCCTCAGCTGGGAATGGCTAGAATGCCACCCTGTTTACCACTTCATCATCCTTTACTCTGTGGCTTTTGTTTTTTTTTTCTCTCTCTCTCTCTAAGTTTTTTACTTTTACTTATTTTTTTCAGAAATGAGGTCTTGTAATGTTGGCCAGGTTGTTCTTGAATTCCTGGCCTCAATCGATCCTCCCACCTTGGCCTCCCAAAGTGCTGGGATTGCAGGCAAGAGCCACCATACCCAGCCTCTTTCTCTCTCTTTTTAGAGATATGATCTCACTCTATCATCCAGGCTGGAGTGTACTTATGCAATCATAGCTCATCATAGGCTCGAGCCCCTGGGATCAAAGGATTATCCTGCCTCAGCCTCCCCAGTAGGTGGGATTACAGGTGTGTGCCACCATGCCTTACTTGGCTCTTCTTGTCTCACGTAAGCCAAAATAATCACTTTCTTCTTCGCCCCTTTACTACAATCAGTGTTTTCCTCCATTATATCCCTTAGCAATGTTTTTCTTCAACATTACGTGGAATTCCTTAGAGAACAGAAAATATATCTCACATATTTTGTATCTTTAGACACTAGGAACCCAAAGGGCCTGGCATAGACACTCACTAATGAATGAGTAGATGATTAATTCTGCTTCTCCTTCACTTGGAGAAGACTGAAAAAATTCCAGGACTTTTCTGCATCAAGAAAAGAACAACAATGCCATATGTCTGCAGAGTCAACAGTCAACATCTCAATTTATTTCTATATTATAGACATAAATCGAGATGGGTGTAGCTATAGATACAGGTGTATCTATTTATATCTTTCCATATTCTAGTTCTTGCCTGATTAGCGAAGGAGGTAAAGAACCACAGATGAACCTTATTCCATAAATTAGTTGATATTTGTCTCCTGCTAGTTCTGTGGAAGCAGAAGCTGAGATTGGCTTGACAGGCACCACCTGTTAGGGACCACCTTCTGTGAAGGGTAGGGGAGCACGTAGGATTTTAAGAAAACTGTAACGTAGACACAAAGCCTCAGCCAATGTCTTGAGGAGTCCTAGGCACATATGATCTCATTCAGAATTGTCTCACAATGACCTAAAATAGCCAGGCCTTCATGCCCAGGATGCCATCAGTACATTAGCAGGTGAATGTAGGCCTCCCAGGAAGGGCAGGTGCTTGGGTGTAACAACAGTTTAGGGAAACCTCAATGGGAGTGAGAGCTGGAGGCTCTCTGTTCACCACGTTCCCAGCAGCCAGAGCAACACATCCTCCCTTGAAGTAGGATCCCTGAATCTACTGAAGTCTTACTCCAAAAACATACAGTCATAATTTCAAATGAGGTGGGTTATGTTCAAATTTCTCTAACAAGAATATATATATTTTAAAAGGTTTGGAAAACATCAAAGATGTGAAATAGACATCAATATATTGGAATATATACTAAAAATACATTTTTCTCAGAGATATTATTGGCATTTGAAGCTGTTCCTTCCTTTAAATTTGATGGGCAATACTATTATGCTAGAATTTTGATTTACTGCATCGCATAAAACATCTAACATTTTCCATGGCAGATGCAGATCACTGTCTCCTATGAATTTCATTTTTCCCATCCCTTTTCCATGACATCAGGAGCCTACTATCCAAACAAATCATACTTAAACTGATTCATATGGTACCCCTACAATTTGAAATTTAGTGTTATTCTTTTATATTATAAAATAATTCGGCTGGGCACGGTGGCTCACGCCGTGTCTTAATAAAACCTCCAGGTGATTCTGCTATCAATCAAAGTTTGAGGACCATGGCTGTAAACCCTTGACAATGTCTGGAGCAGGGCTTAGATTAGGGTCAAGGCAGCAAGGTGCAAAATTTAAAAAGCTCCAAAATCCTCAGTAATCAAAAGAAGTAACATTTTAATACCATACATTTTAAAATCAAAATTAATACAAAAAAAATCCATGATGACCAAACCATCAAAATTCTAGTTCAATTAATTACTTTTTTTGGAGACTCCATCTCTTAATAAAAAGTAATTAAGACTTTTAGATTCTATCTCTTAAAAAAGGTAATAATTAAACTTTTTTTTAGTGGTGCAATCATAGCTCACTGTAGCCTTGAAATCCCATGCTCAAGTGATCCTCCCACCTCAGCCTCCCAAGTAGCTGGGACTATAGGTGCATACCACCACAGCTGACTAATTAAAAAAAATTATTCTGTAGAGATGGTATCTTGGTCTGTTGACCAGGCTCTTCTCAAATTCCTAGCCTCAAGTAGTCCTCCCACCTTGGCCTCCCAAAGTGCTGGGATTACAGACGCCACTGCACCCGACCCAAAATTCTAAATAAAGGCAGGCTGTTTGTTTTTAGACCCTGCATTATTGTGCAATGGGGACAATTGTTTTCAATCAGCTTCCCAAAGTCCACATGGCTGTCACATTCCCCATCAGGCAGAGTGGATAGATGGAGTGACATGGGTCAGGTCCAGCTGTTGAGACCCATGCAGCACAGGACCCTCCATATTAAAAGGGCTCCATGCTTGGTTTAATACTCTGCTGTCACTGTTTTGAAATTCTTAATACGTTTTGAAGAAGAGGACCTGCCTTTTCATTTTGCACTGGGCCCTCAGAGTTTCTATGAAATTGTTCTGGGGGGTCTTTTTTCTCTCCCTTCAAATATTATACCAGCATAGTGTAAATTCAGTCTTTTTATTGTTGTTGTAGAACTTTTGTTAACTTTTTCCATTTGGTTCAAAATACGAGGGGACATTTTGGTAAGTGTACATAGGGCACATATTTTTTTCTTTTGCCTCAGGCACCAATGTGACTTAGCACGGTACATGTCTGGAGACATTTTTTGATTATCACAACTTGGGGGTGCTACTGGCATCTAGTGTGGAGTGGTCAGGGATGCTGCTAAACACCCTATAATGCATGGGACAGTCCCCCACAACAAGGAGTTATTCCATCCAAAATGTCAACCGTGCTGAGATTGGTCAACTCTGCTCTACAGGGAAGGAAGTTCTTAACAGTGTCTTGAAATGGGGCAGTGATAGCAAATATGCAACTATCTAGAACTCAATGATTAATCAGCTAGGAGGAAGTGGAGTTTGAGAGAAAAAGACTTTCAGAATTTTTGCTTGTGTAGGGCAAAAGTTAGTATAGCAAATTCAGGAGGAGGGAAGAGGGAGAAAGAAGCTCGGCAAAAAGAGACAGGAATTTGAGGCAGGGCATCAGATGAAGGTGTTGGTTTGAGGGCAAGCATCTGAAAGTTCTGAAGACAGAGATTTTAGAACTGTCAACAGGTACCTCTATTGTGAACCTCTGCCCTGCCCAGCACCTCTATATTCCCACTGCCTTAGAGATTGCATGCCACAGCAAAACCAGGAGACAAGAAAGGAAATTTTAGCCTTTTTAAGTCCCAAATAATTAGTCTGAAACTCATGGTGGAGAAATAGTTTTGTACATTTTAAATATTTAGGCCTAAAGAGCTCATAGGATGGAGTTCATTGTCATGCTGTAAGTAACAGGTTAGGGACAACAGGCAAGGATCCAAGTACTTTTCCCTTTTCCCTGTGGGGAAATAAAGATTCTACAGGTGTGGGGAGAAACAAAAAGGATGTAGAGAAAGAAATGTCTGGGACAACAGATTTGGCTCAGGGTGCACCATGTGGACACAGGCAGAGTCAGCACAAAAACCTCCCTGGGCTCCACCTAAGCAGGTACCAACGAGCTGTCTTTCCTGGTTTTTCCTAGGTGCTATATCTGGGGCGATCAATACAAGATCAGCAGCCAGAACATCCCCCAGGAATGACACCTACCTCTGGGCAGCACTCCTTCCCAGTAGTTCAGAACAGCTGTAGGCCCCAGGGTATAAGGAAAGCCTCATCACCTATCCTTAGGTACTGAAGGGAGCCACACTCCACTGCAGATGAATGCCGAGGTGAATCCCACTGCTTTGGTTAAGTTTCATAGGTGTTTCTCTAGAATTGTTTCTAGATGGTTTTTTTCTTCTTTTTCAGTTTTCAGATCAGCAATGGGTAAATTCAGTTTTCTTCCCAAATATTTTTGGCTTTCTTTATTGCCATTAATAAAAGGCAAGGGCCAGACGCAGTGGCTCACACCTGTAATCCTAGCGCTTTGGGAGACCAAGGTGGGTAGATCGCTTGAGCCCAGGAGTTTGAGAGCAGCCTGGGCAACATGGTGAAACCTCGTCTCTACAAAGAATACAAAATTAGCCAGGCATGGTGGCATGCGCTTGTAGTCTCAGCTACTTCAGAGGCTCAGGTGGGAGGATCACCTAAGCCCAGGGAGGTCAAGTCTGAAGTGAGCCATGATCACGTCACTGCAGCCTGGATGATAGAGTGAGACCCCTTCTCAAAAAATAATAATAATAAATAAGGTAAGGATCCACACACTGTGTTGCGTACCTATAATCCCAGGACTTTGGTAGGCTGAGGTGGGAGGATTGCTTGAGCCCAGGAGTTTGAAACGAGTCTGGGCAACAGAGCAAGACTCTGTCTCAAACATAAAAAGAAAAGGCAAGGTTTTGTTTGTTTGTTTGTTTTAGAGACAGGATCTCACTCTCTTGTCCAGGCCAGAGTGCAGTGGCGCGATTATAGCTGACTGCAATCTCGAACTCTTGGGCCCAAGCGATCCTCCTGCCTCCATCTCCCAAGTAGTTACGACTATGAGTGCATGCCATCATGCCCAGCTAATTTTTTTTTGTAGAGACAGGGTCTTCCTATGTTGTGTAGGCTGGTCGTGAACTCCTGGCCTCAAGCAATCCTCCTGCCTTGGCCTCTCAAAGTATTGGGATTACAGGTGTGAGCCACCATTTCCGGCAAGAAATTTCTTTGTTGTTTACTCTTATGAGATAGATTTTCTAGCTATACAACAGTTGCTTTGTATTTCCTGGAGTTTTTAACCCCCTTTTATTTGTGTATTCCTTTATTCATGTGTCCATGTATTTATTTTCTATAACTCTGCACCTCTGGGTGCCTCTGGAGGCAGAGATGTCATCTTGTTCAACATTACATCTCCTGACCTTGGCACAGTGCCCACAGCATAGTAGGGGTCTGTAGTGGATGCAGTAGGGCACTGCCCAGATCCCCACTTTTAGGACCAAGGCACTCATCCCCCTATGAGTTACAGCTCACAGTGAAACCAATAACTGGTGGATAAAGAAGTACAGAGGCTCAGTGCCTTCATCAAGCCAACACCAGAGCTCCCAGTAAGATTGGCTGAGGCCGCTGTTGCAAATTCATTCCAGTTCAACTCTTTCTGACCAGTTCTGTTTCCCTCAACCCCTTACAAGGGTGATCCTCAAGAATGTTCCCCAGTAACCCTCCCTAAGCAAATCTCTGCCTAGAATCTGCTTCCTGGGAAGCCAACCTAAGACAGTGCTTAATAAATATTTGTTGAATAAATGGATGAATGGTCTCTTCCATTGTAAACTATGCGGTTCCTCACCCTGAGCAGAGAGATAGCGGAAAACCTCTGACCTTTATTTGTGTATTCAACATTTTATTTTCTCATCTCAGGCCCTAAAAGTCAGAGCCCAGCCTCAAATCATTCACCCGGCCCTGGGGTCATTGCATGACTTTCATATGATGATAGTATCCATGCTGAGTTGTTGCAGTTATATTGTCATTTGACCACCAGATGGCAGAGGTGACACTTGGAAAGCCTCTCTTTCTGGCCCTGGGTCGCCTATTCCAGGATTTAACATTAAACCCAAATTACCCATTTAGTGCCATTAATTCCGAAGCCCTTGTAATTATGGCATTGTTTCATTTTGTAGGAAAGTGTCACTGCCACAATTGGCTCATTTGCATATAAAAAGGAGAGTGTGGAATATAATGGAAGGAGCCCCGGACTGAGCATCAGAATCACTGCACACCAGCCACTTATTCCATTTGAACATGTTTCTTCATCAGTTAAAAAAAGAGAGAGAGAGAAAATTCCAGCCCTGCGTGCTTCACAGGTCTTTTGTGAGAAATAAATGAAAATTACTGGGGTTGGAAGAAGAGGCCTGATTGTAGTTCTCCCTAGTCCAGGAGAGCTCCGAGTATGGGAAGCGGGATCCAGTCTGTGTGGGTGGAGGGGTACTGCCTAGGTTCCTAGGCTCTCTTGAGGCTCAGACCTCGGGGTAAAGGAAAGATAGGATAGCAGCTCCTGAAATGCTGCAATGTGGATTTTAGAAAAAGAATACTCCATTGTCTTATAGGCAAGGTAGGAAGGACAGTAGAGTAGGGTAAATTTAAAGGTCACCTAGCTCAATCGAATGTTAGTATTAGTGACATCAAGTCAGGATGAGGACACATCTTTATCTACTTGTTTCTTACATAAAGCTATATGATTTTTTTTTTTTAAACCAGAACATCTCAGAGTTTACACATTCAAATAAGACTAGTCCCCTTTAGAGAAATCACCTTAGGGGGCATATATTTGTTTCCTCAAAAATTAGTATAGTTTCTAATATTTTTGGAAATCTTTTTGGATATGGCTTTTTAAACATTCTCTGCAGCTTCCTTAATGCCATAGACATCTTTATTCTTTGGAACTGGATCTCATTTTCAGAAAACACCAGCAGTAATTTTAAGACTTGGCAGGTATGATGGGGGGGTGGGGATGGTGATCAATTCATCAAATAGACAAAAGCAAGGCTAGGCCATAAATAGCAAGGCTGATTTTCTTATGTCATCAAAATACACAAAACAATGGCAAAAAAAAAAAAAGATTTTATAAACTCAAAGTAATTGCAAGAAAATTAAAAGAAGTATGAATGGTCACACCAATCAGAACATGCAAATTTTGGAGTGTAGTTTCAGCCAATCAGGCAGCAAATATTTTTATGTTTCTGCAAGTTAGGGCTTTCTTTACCGGGGACATGGACAGTAATTTATGGATCAGATAGTGAGAGAAATCTGAAACATAAAGAGAGGTTTACTAGACATAGTCAGGAGACCTTTATAACACACACATCTCTGCTGGAGATTTATCTTCTGGAGAGAGATTTACCTCCTGGTAAACCTGGAGGTATGAGTTTACTTTTCAAGGGGTGCAAGTGATATGGTTTGGATGTTTTGTCCTCTCCAAATCTCATGTTAAAAAGTAATCCCAAAGTTGGAGGTGGAGCCTGGTGGAGGTATTTGGGTGATGGGAGCAGATTCATCATGAATGGCTTGCTGCCCTCCGCATGGTAATGCGTGAGTTCTTGCTTAGTTTATGCAAAAGCCTGGCACCTCCCACCTCGCTCTGTCTTGCTCCCTGTCTTGCTATGTGACATGCTGGCTCGCCCTTCACCTCCTGCCATGATTGTGTTTCCCGAAGCCTCACCAGAAGCAGATGCCAGGGCCATGCTGCTTCTATAGCCTGCAGAACCGTGAGCCCAGATAAACCTCTCTATAAATTGCCCAGCCCTGGGTACCCCTTTATAGCAACACAAAGGGACTAACACTGGGGATGAGACCTGGATTGTGGAGACATCCCAGGGTGATAAAGTGGTACACTGGGTTTACCTTTCCCCAGAAGAAATTTATTTATATTGCAAAGGGTTAAAGTAAAAACCCAGGAATCTTCCCATTGTGTTTCCAGAGAAACTCTCAGAAGAAGGGAGAAGTACAGCTGCTTCTCCCTTCTACATAAACACCTAGATTAAATCTGGGGGGGGGCGTTCCTCATTTATAATACGTATTACCTACATGTAGAGTTTTGTTCAATCATTTCCCATTGTATCATTAAGGGATAAGAATTTGGGTCTGGAGGAACCATGGGGTTGTTGTTGGCTGTAACTAAATAACAATAATCTGCTCTGCTCCAGAAGTCTTAGGTGTGCATACAGAATAATATTAGTTAATATGGTTATCAAAAACTTAATAACAAGTGTGGTGGCTCACATCTATAATCCCAGCACTTTGGGAGGCCGAGGCCAGGGGATTGCCTGAGCTCAGGAGTTCGAGACCAGCCTGGGCAAGACGGTGAAACTCCACCTCTACAAATTAAAAAAATAAATTAAAAAAAAGCTGGGTATGGTGGTGCCAGCCTGTAGTCCCAGCTACTCTGCAAGCTGAGGTGGGAGGATCATTTGAGCCCATTGAGGTCGAGGTTGAAGTGAGTCGTCATCACAACCATTGCTCTCCAGCCTGAGTGACAAAGTGAGACCCTGTCTCAACAACAACAAGCCCAGACACAATATTTACCTTTTTCAAAAGATTAGAACTATGTTTTATACACTGTCTTCTCCCTTTGCAGAACCTGGTAGAATGGAATTCTACTGTCAAAAATGAAATCCAACCTTTCCATCTCTTCCTGTCCCAGGGGTTCTTCTTTAGATGTCCTCAAAAAGCCATAGTAATGAGCTACTAGTCCCCTCTCCCACAGAGAGGGCTAAGAATTGGACTTGCCGTATAAATGGATATTTTTGAGTTGGGAAATAACGTGGAGATATGAGAATTCTTTGTGCAACAAGAATGAAACAAAAACTTTCTTTTCAAAAGCATTTTAATCAAAGATGTACTATGCATTTACAATTTTTATTTATTTATTTATTTTGAGATGGAGTCTTACTCTGTTGCCCAGACTGGAGTGCAATGGCGTGATCTCAGCTCACTGTACCTCATCCAAGCTATTCTCCTGCCTCAGCCTCCTGAATAGCTGGGATTACAGGTGCCCGCCACTACGCACGGCTAATTTTTGTATTTTTTTTTAGTAGAGACGAGGTTTTACCACGTTGGTCAAACTGGTCTCAAACTCCTGACCTCAGGTAATCTGCCCGCCTTGGCCTCCCAAAGTGCTGGGATTACAGGTGTGAGCCACTGCGCCCAGCCATGCATTTTAAATTTTTATATGCTTAAAAGAAAAAATTTAGACAAATTAAATTTAACAGAGTTTGAGTAATAAACGATTCTTAAATTGGGCAGCCCCCAGAAGCGTAATAGGTTCAGGGTGATCCCTGGGCTTTGGCATGGTTGGATAACATTTATGGACAGAAAAGAAAAGTGACCTGTAGAAATGATGTACAGAAGCAGCTGGATTGGTTACAGCTGGGCATTTACTTTATTTTGAACCTGGTTTGAATAATTGGCTGCTTGTGATTGGCTGAGACTCTGCTACTTAAGAGATCAGGTATACAATCTGTTTAACATCAAGTTAAGTTATAATGAGCTAAGTATGGAGAAAACACTAGGCCAAACTTAAAATATGTAGGGAGGCCAAACTCAATTTAACAAAACAGTTTTCTATCTGTGCTCAGTACAACCATTGGCTTTCTTTAAGATGACGGTAATATAGTCCAAATGGTGAAAAATGGCAGCTCTGTGATTATTTGGGCATGTTCTAATTACAACTTATGAAACAGGCCTTAAAGGTTTATTAAGCCAGTGTTAGAACATTAAAGAAAGTTTAAACAAAAATTCACTCATAATCTTACTGGCCTGACAAACTGCTTTTCTAAGCCCATTCTTTTCCAAACCTTGTTCATCGTACCCATTCTTTTATAAAGTTGAAAACACAATGTATATACAATCTTCTGTTCTAATATTTTTAGATTGTATTATTTTAGAACTATTTTTACTTATTACTAAATTTTGATATGAAAAATACAAGCAACAATATGGATAAATTTTAAAACATAGTATTGAGCAATTTTGTGAACAAAGTAGTTTTCTATTTGATAGTTGTATTTCATAATAAATTCAATATATTATTTCAACTGAGCTGACAAATTATTCAAACCTACTTTTGCATCTCTGTATAAATATTTGTTTTGTGTACTTTTCTGTATCAATGCCATATTTCACAGTAAAAAATATGCTATCATTAAAACAATCCAGAAATACACAGCATGGACAATGAGGGTTCCCTGTAACTCCACTCCCAGAAGAAACATTGTCTATAGCTTGTGAATATTCATCTCAGCTCTACTTATTAAAAGGTGGAAATACTTCTGTAGTTTGCTGCCACACAGTGGTAAAGTAAGCAGCATTGCGAACTGCCACTGCAGAGGAATTGGTGGCCTGGTTTAACTCAACAATTCAGAGCTACTCAAGCTGGGCACTGTGCTGGGCACTAGGAATCTAAAGATGGTGTCCAACATGGAAAAGTTTGTAAATTAGTAGGAAGACCAACAAGCATACGAATAATTACCATGGACTAACAAACTGATGATGCTATCACTGAGACAGAAATCTAAGTACGATGGAGAATAGGAATATTTCTTGTCAGGTTTCATTGAGGAGGTAAAATTTGAGATGGAGCCTCAAGTGTGAGGAAGTTTCTCAGGTGAGAGTAAGAAAGACTTCCTAGCAGAGAGCATGGTCAATGAAAAGACAATGCTTTCAGGGAATATTGAGGTCACTCAGGTGGGAACTTGGTGTATGGGGAAGGAACAGACAACAGCCACAGCATATTCTTATGTGGGAAGGGATCGGGCAGTTTTTTGAGGGGGGTTTTTTGTTGTCGTCGTTACTATTGTTTGAGATGGAGTCTAGCTCTTGTTGCCCAGGCTGGAGTGCGGTGGCATGATCTTGGCTCACTGCAACCTCTGCCTCCTGGGTTCAAGTGATTCCCTTGCCTCAGCCTCCTGAGGAGCTGGTATTACAGGCTCCTGCCACCAGGGCTGGCTCATTTTTGTAGTTTTACTAGGCACGGGGTTTCACCATGTTGGCTAGGTTGGTCTCGAACTCCTGACCTCAAGTAATCTGCCTGCCTCGGCCTCTCAAAGTGGGATTACAAGCATGACCACAGTGCCTGGGCCCTAAGGAAGGGATTGTTTAGGAAGAGAAAGTTTGAAGAACATCTGAAATGCTTCTTAAAATCAACCTAGTTTTGTGTTTAAATTCTATGCTGACTTACATGAAAATGTGTCATTAAAGGTAAATAACTTTGTCAGAAAACATGAACATTATTGTTTCTTTAACTCCATGGAAATTATATTCAAATAGATCATAAGTAAGTCATTCCTTAGTTATGATCCCTTAGTGCATTTTAAGCAGCAAGGGAAATCTGCAAAGGTGTTATCGTTACTATGTGATAGTGTTTGGATCTGTGTCGCCACCAAATCTTATGTTGAAATGTAATCCCCTGTGTTGGAGGTGGGGCCTGGTAGGAGGTGTTTGGATCATGGGGGCATATCCCTCATGAATGGCTTAGCTCATCCCCTTGGAGATAAGTGAATCAGTTCTGGAAAGATCTGGTTTTGTAAAAGTGTGAGGCACCTACCTCCCCCCACACTCTCTCTCTCTCTCGCTTATGCTTTCGCCCTGTGATGTGCCTATTCCCTCTGCCTTCCATCATGATTGGAAGCTTCCTGAGGTCTCCCCAGAAGAAGATGCTGGTGCAATGCTTTCTGGACTCCCTGAAGAACTATGAGCCAATTATACCCCTCTTTTTTTTTTTTAATAAATTCCCCAGCCTCAGGTATTTTTTTTTTTAAAGATGGAATCTTGTTCTTGTCACCCAGGCTGGAGTGCAATGACGCAATTTCGGCTCACTGCAACCCTCACCTCCTGGGTTCAAGCAATTCTCCTGCCTCAGCATGCTGAGTAGCTGGGATTATAGGTGGCCATCACCATGCCCAGCTAATTTTTGTAATTTTAGTAGAGATAGGGCTGCACCATATTGTCCAGGCTGGTGTCGAATTCCTGACCTCAGGTGATCCACCTGCCTTGGCCTCCCAAAGTGCTGAGATTACAGGAGTGAGCTACCATGCCCTGATATCAGGTTTTTCTTTATAGCAATGCAAGAATGGCCTAATACACTATGGTAGCCAGCCTCCAAAATGGTCCTCCAATGATACTGGCTTCCTGGTATGCACACCTTTGTGAAGCGCCTCCCTCACTGAATAGAGTTGATCTTTGTGACCAATAGGATACTGTCAAAATGATGCTGTGTTGCTTTGTGGCTAGGCCATTAAAGTCACTGAAGCTTCTATCTTGTATTCTCTTGCTTATTCACCATGTTGTAAGACGGCTCAAGCAGCTGGGAAGAGATCCACGTAGGGAGAAGCTGGAGGTTTGTGTCAGCAACCAGCACCAAGAAGTCAGTCAGTCAACTTGGTTGCTGATTCTTCAGCCTCAGCCAAACCTTCAAGGGACCATAGCCCCGCCAACATTTTCACTGAAACCTCATGAGAGACTCCTAGCCAGAGGCACCCAGCCAAACTGAATTTCTAACCCATGGAAACTAAGAGATAATAAGACAATACATGTTTATTGTTTTAAGATAGATAAATAGATATATAAGTAATACTACAATACTTTGCTTTCTTTCGCTGACTTGGGGCCAAACATTAAATAACAAAATATTCATATTCATAGCTCTAGTATATACTTTTGGGCGTCATTTTAGATATAAAACTATTCAGGCCAGGCATGGCGGCTCACAGCTGTAATCCCAGCACTTTGGGAGGCCAAGGCATGTGGATCACCTGACGTTGGGAGTTCGAGACCAGCCTGACCAACATAGAGAAACCCCATCTCTACTAAAAATACAAAATTAGCCAGACGTGGTGGCACATGCCTATAATCCCAGCTGCTTGGGAGACTGAGGCAGGAGAATCACTTCAACCTGGGAGGCAGAGGTTATGGTGAGTCGAGATTGTGCCACTGCACTCCAGCCTCGGCAACAAGAGTGAAACTCCGTCTAAAACAACAACAACAACAGCAACAAAACTATTCAATCAGGTTTTTTATGGGGGATTGCTTAATTATACATGGCACCATGCATTGTTCACAGAGTACCATACATGATCATTTTGGGAGATGTGAGAGTGACTATGAAACTGGGAAACACTATTACGTTTTTCTGTATGGAAAATAATACCTGGGAGAGAACCTTACTTTTGACTGGTGAGTCATGCTGCCTCTGAAGTCTTGGTTTATGGAGAGACCTTCATGAACAGGTAGTAATTATGTAGGCAATTAAAGCCTTTTCTTTGTGGTCTTAAAAGGTCAAATTTTACTTATTCAAATATCCATTCAAATGTAAAAGAATCTTAATAATTACATATAAAATTATGTCATTAAATAATAATTAATTTTTTTGGTAGAGACAGGGTCTCTCTCTGTTGCCCAGACTGGAGTGCAGTGGCTATTCACAGTTGTGATCAGCCTCGAACTTCTGGGCTCAAACAGTCCTCCTGCCTTGGCCTCCCAAGCAGCTGAGATTACAGTCAGAAGCCACTGCACCCAGCTCTAAATAATTATTTTTAAAATTCTCTTTTCTAATTGAGTGGAAAATATTATTTTAACAGGTACATATTTACAATGCTAAACTACATTGAAGAAAATGCGGACAGAAGGATTACTTTTTATGACTTTATCTAGTCCACTGTTACTATGTCAAGTATTTTCTTTCTTTTTTTTTTTTTTTTTTGATCTAGAATCTCCCTGTGTCGCCCAGGTTGGAGTGCAGTGGTGTGATCTTGGCTCACTGCAACCACTGCTTCCCAGGGTTCAAGTGATTCTCTTGCCTCAGCCTCCTGAATAGCTGGGACAACAGGCACCTGCCACCATGGCCAGCTAATTTTTGTATTTTCAGTAGAGACGGGGTTTCACTACGTTGGCCAGGCTGGCCTCAAATTCCTGACCTTAAGTGATCCACCTGCCTTGGCCTTCCAAAGTGTTGGGATTACAGGCATGAGCCACCGCGTCCAGCCTTGTCAAGTGTTTTCATTTACACTTTTATATACTAAGGATCCTTTAAAAATTTCTTTGGAACATATTTTTACAAATAAGATACACAGTTACTTTTAAAAGTTTGTAGTTCAAATTCATGCTAAAAAACCTCAAGCAGAGAATTTAAAGTGGTCTCAGGTTGATAGTGCCACCAGGTGCCTGGCAAAAACGAGGATATCTTCTTCAGAGACGTTACTATTTCAATCTTTAAAAGCAAACCTTTGTTACCTGTAAATAATTGGGGTTTGGCTGTCTGGCAAGTAACAGATGACTCTCTATGAGAATGTAGGTTTTTGTTTTTTTTTAGAACTTTATTTATTTATTTTTAATTTTTTTTCCCATAAGTTGTTGGGGTACAAGTGGTATTTGGTTACATGAGTAAGTTCTTTAGTGGTCCTTTGTGAGGTTTTGGTACACCCATCACCCGAGCAGTATACACTGCACCATATTTGTCATCTTTTATCCCTCACCTCCCTCCCACCCTTCCCCGCAAGTCCCCACAGTCCATTGTGTTATTCTTATGCCTTTGTGTCCTCGTAGCTTAGCTCCCACATGTCAGTGAGAACATTCGACGTTTGGTTTTCCATTCCTGTTACTTCACTTAGAATAATAGTCCCCAATCTCATCCAGGTCGCTGCAAATGCTATTAATTCATTCCTTTTTACAAGTGAGCAGTACTTCATCATATATATATCAGTTTCTTTACCCACTCAATGACGGGCATTTGGGTTGGTTCCAAGATTTTGCAATTGTGAATTGTGCTGCTATAAACATGCGTGTGCAAGTGTCTTTTTCTGCATAATGACTTCTTTTCCTCTGGGTAGATATCCAGTAGTGGGATTGCTGGATCAAATGGTAGTTCTACTTTTAGCTCTTTAAGGAATCTCTACACTGTTTTCCATAGTGGATGTACTAGTTTACATTCCCACCAGAAGTGTAGAAGTGTTCCCTGATCACCGTATCCACACCAACACCTACTGTTTTTTTATTTTTTTGATTGTGGCCATTCTTGCAGGAGTAAGGTGGTATTACATTGCAGTTTCGATTTGCATTTCCCTGATCATTAGTGATGTTGAGCATTTTTTCATGTTTGTTGGCCATTTGTATATCTTCTTTTGAGAACTGTTTATTACGTCCTTAGACCACTTTTTGATGAGATTGTTTTTTTCTTACTGATTTGTTTGAGTTCATTGTAGATTCTGGATATTAGTCCTTTGTCAGATGTATAGATTGTAAGATTTTCTCCCACTCTGTGGGTTGCCTGTGTAAACTGCTGACTGTCACATTTGCAGTGCAAAAGTTCTTTAGTTTAATTAAGTCCCAACTATTTATCTTTGTACTTATTGCATTTGCTTTTGGGTTCCTGGTCATGTAATCTTTGCCTAAGCCAATGTCAGGAAGGGTTTTTCCAATGTTATCTTTTAGAGCTTTTATAGTTTCAGGTCTTAGATTTAAGTCCTTAATTCATCTTGAGTTGATTATCGTATAAAGTGAGAAATGAGGATTCAGTTTTATTATCCTACATGTGACTAGCCAATTATCCCGGCATCATTTGTTGAAGAGGGTGTCCTTTCCCAACTTTATGCTTTTGTTTGCTTTGTTGAAGTTCAGTTGGCCATAAATATTTATTTCTGGGTTCTCTATTCTGTTCCATTGGTCTATGTGATTTTTAAACCAGTACCACGCTGTTTTGCTGTCTGTGGCCTTATAGTATAGTTTGAAATCAGGTAGTGTATTGCCTCCAGATTTGCTCTCTTTGCTTAGTCCTGCTTTGGCTATGTGGGCTCTTTTTTGGTTCCATATGAATTTTAGAATTGTTTTTTCTAATTCTGTGAAGAGTGATGGTGGTATTTCAATGGTGATTGCATTGAATCTGTAGATTGCTTTTGGCAGTATGATCATTTTCACAGCATTGATTCTACCCATCCATGAGCATGGGATGTGTTTCCATTAGTTGGTGTCGTCTATGGTTTCTTTCAGCAGTGTTTTGTAGTTTTCCTCACAGAAATCTTTTACCTCCTTGGTTAGGTATATTTCTAAGTATTTTTTTTAAGCTATTGTAAAAGAGGTTGAGTTCTTGATTTAATTCTCTGCTTAGTCGCTGTCAGTGTATAAAAGAGCTACTAATGTGTGTACATTAATCTTGTATCTGGAAACTTTGCTGAATTCTTTTGTCAGGAGAACGTAGGTTTTGATTAACAGTTTTATTACTTGGCACAGATAAGGAGGATACTGGGAGAATTTTTTAAAGCAGTATTTTCCTAAGGGAAAGTGATGGAGGGTTTTATGGGGTGAGAGAAAGGGGAGAGTGTGTAGAGGACGGGTTCCAGTTGTGTAGATGTAGTGAGTCATTATGTCAGCACATTCAGGGTGGAGACTTTAGTGTAGCAATGAGGAACGTTTACTTGGGTTTATCTGTAAATTGTCAGGGTCTGTCAGAAGTTTGTTTGTTTCTTTTTTTTTTTTTTTTTTTTTTTTTAGAGATAGGGTGTTGCTCTGTCACCTCGATCTGGAATGAAGTGGTCTGATCATGGCTCACTGCAGCCTCCAATTCCTGGGCTCAAGCAATCCTCCCACCTCAGCCTCCTGAGTAGCTAGGACTACACCTGGCTATTTTTTTTTTTTTTTTTTGGTAGGGACAAGGTCCTGGCCTTGTGCGATTCTCCTGCCTCTGCTTCCCAAAGTGCTGGGTTTATAGACACAAACCACCACACCTCTACAGAAGCTGATTCTGACATCAAGGTGACCACATTTTACAGAGGGTTTGCAGAAACTAGGTTGCAGGACAGCATGCTGTAAAGCAAGCTGATTGCTTAAGTTGATTACATTTCTAGAATCTCTGGAGACCCTCCCTGTCTGCTTACACCTTCTCTTGCCCCTACTTCCTCTAGGTGTTACCACTCCACTTATCTGCCCCTTGTGTAACGGAAGGACTAGAAGGAGTTGCTTCTACTTGATCTTGCCGATTCCTCTCTTCCCAGTCTCTTTTAAACCCATTCAAATCTGCTCCAAGTAAACTTTGGCAACTTCATCCTTCCAGGTGCTTAGGCCAGAAACTTTGGACTCATCTTTGACTCTTCATTTCTTCATACCCATATTCTATCCCTCAGAAAATAATTGTTAGCTTTGCTTTCAAATTAGATCCAAAAGCTGTCCACTTCTTGCTCTCCACTGCTACTACCCTGATCGGTGCCACCAGCATCCTGCCTGCCTACCTGGTTTATCGCAACAGCCTCACTGGGCTTCCTGCAGGCTCTACAGTCTCTCTCTCTTTTTTTTTTCTTGAGATGGAGTCTCACTCTGCAGCTCAAGCTGGAGTGCAGTGGTGCGATCTCGGCTCATTGCAACCTCTGCCTCTGGAAGTGATTCTCGTGCCTCAGTCTTCCAAGTAGCTGCGACTACAGGTGCACACTACCACGCCCAGCTAATTTTTCCGTATTTTTGTAAAGACGAGGTTTCACCACAATGCCCAGAGTGGTCTTGAACTCCTAAGCTCAGAAGATCCACCCACTTTGGCCTCTCAAAGTGCTGGGATTACAGGCATGAGCCACCATGCCCGACCTACAGTCTCTTCTTAACAAAGAAGCTCCAGTGATTATTTTGAAATGTAAATTATTCTTTTGCTCAAAGTCACTCTTCATTTCACTTAAGAGTGAAAGTCAGAGTCCATAAAGTAATGTGAAAGCCGTTCATAATCCGAAGCCCCTTGTCCCATTCCTTACCTCTTACCTCGCTTGGCTCCAGCCACTCTTGCCTCCTTGCTATTCTCCCAACAGGCAAGCCCTGCCCTGGAAACTTTGTACTCCCTCTGCACTGAACATTTCCCCTTCCCCAAGTGTCTACGTCTCTTGCAAATCTTTATCCCGTGAGGCCTACCTTGATTACCCTATTTAAAGTTGCAGCGTATCTCCCATATACTCTCACCTTGCATTCCCCTATTTTTTTCCATTATAGTGTTTAATTGAACTAAAAACAGCCTGAGACAGCCTCTGTACTACCATATTTGAGTCCTCGAGGATGAACCATAACCTAACTTAGCAGGTAGACTGAAAACCTAATTTAGGAGTATGCTTCTATAACAATAGCTTGAGTCTCAGCCAATCCCAGCAGCCATACTTCAACTATTCATACAATTCTGACTGTTCAAACTGTGTTCTGGTAAGGCAAATGCCAAGCTGTAACGCATCCAGCTGCTTCCGTACCTCACTTCTGTTTTCTGTACATCACTTTTCTTTTTTTGTCTACAAATTTGCTCTGACCACGAGGCATCCCTGGAGTCTCTCTGAATCTGCTGTGATTCTGGAGGCTGCCTGATTTGTGAATCGTTTTTTCCCTTTGCTCAATTTAACTCTTGAGTTTAATTTGAAGTTTTAACAATAGTTTCAACTTTTAACAGATGTTTATTAGGTTTGCCTCCTATCCCACCTCCCATTGTGTAGGGTGAAGAGTTGCAGTGTCTGACGCTTTAAAATGGTTAGGTCAAAACAAAAAAAGAGTTGGGACTCACTGAGTTATATAATTATTTCAGTAGGCCTGGAACAATATATATATTTTTAAAAAACATAAGATTTGAAAATGGCTAAAATAAATTTTGTTATGCGTATTTTACCATAATTTAGAAAAAAAAGGAAATAAAATCTCACAGCTCCTGTAAAGTAATATTTCAAGGAATTATTTCAGTTATGTGTGAGTACTTATATATCCACGGTTCCAAAGTCTACAATGTATTTCTTACTATCAGTCCAGGTCAAAAATATCAGAAAAAAAATACGGCATAGAACCGTCTGCACATACTCACCAGCTGACATGCACACCATAGTTCACAGCAGCACTGTTAGAGCAAAAGCTGGAAATAATCCAAATGTTGAGGCAGCAGGATGGATACATAATGAAGTATATTAAACAATAGAGAGTTATGCAACAGTGAATGAAGAACTACAGCCACCTGCTTTTATGTAGGTGAATACGAAAAGCAATGCTGAAAGAAGCAAACTGCTGGGTAATACATACGCAATTCCACAAAGTTCAAAATTGAACAAAACAAGATAGTGATACATACATATATAGTAAAACTACAAAGAAAAGGCAAGGTGATATTAAAAATTCAGAAAATAATCATTAAAAACTGAAGTTATTAACGTTTAGGTAACTGTTTCTATTTTCCAAATACTCCTGAAGACAGCATCATGTCTGTTTCCTGATCTTGCCCCCTGTCGCAGCTCCCAGTGGCCCTTAGTTATTGTATTTATTTTTCAAGGACTGAACCATCTGACAATTTGTATGTGCTGCGTAATATATGTATCCTCAGCAGGGGATAACTTTCAAGGCTAGCGCCTGGCGACGCTCTGACAATACAGTTCGTTAACTATTTATTGAATGAATAAATGCACTTTGGCACAAGTTAGTTGAGCACTTCTCATTTTAGTCCGAATTCTTCTCGTGGCTTCCGTTTAGTCGCCGCCCAACCCCACTGCCCTATCTCGTAGGCTCTACACTCCCTGGACTCGTTTCCGAGTCTCGGACGCAGTTTTATCCTCGACTCTGCTCCAGGTCAACAGAGTGGCAGAAAGGTGGAAGGTCTGGACCGGCACAAAAGCGCTTCCCAGACGTCCAAGCCTGTGAGGATGAACTGACCGCCGTCCCAAGAGGACCCGTCAGCCCCAACGCCACGAGAAACGCGCGGCACTGAAGGTAAAGTCGCGGATTAACCAAACCCGGTAACGTCACGGCCTCGCTGAACTCCTGATTGGAGAAGCTGCATTTGGTCAATTCTCGCGATGACTCCCACAGGTTACCCCTCCCTCCCTCCCTGCGGCCTGACTCGGTAGTCGACAGCGGACTGCTTGCGATCTTCGGAGACGCAGTAGAACTAGACCAGTTTCCGGGACTCGACCAGAGGTCTGCAAGTCTTCTCAGACGTCCACGAGCACGAGGTTTGGCTCCCAGGTGTCCTGCCTGCCAGACCTGCAGTAGCGCGTGACTCTCCACCTCTCGGCCCGGCCAGTTTTGCTAGGGCCGCCTTGCGAGCCACACCAATTCCCGTCTTTTAGTATTGCCAGGATTCGGCGGCTGTGAAACTGACTTCCGGTCGCCAAGGTCTCCATGGAGACAGCACTTTAACCACTTTCTCTCACTGTCTTTCCTCGACTCCACGTGGTTCAGAAAGCGCCCAGAGAATGTTTGTGGGAGTCAGCCAGGAAGGTGTAGAGTGAAGCAGCGTTCTAAAGGGAAGCAGTAAGTGGAACCTAGGAGGAGTATAATTTACTGGGCACCTTCTGGCCTTGCGGTAGACTCGGTGTTTACTCCTTTGGGGAGCCCGGTTCTTCAGGACACACGTTTAGGCATCCTTTGAGCAGGCATAATTACCAAGTCTGCTTTTGTGTAGCCCTGAGTTGCAAGATCAGATCCTCCTGTAAACTTGCTTACCTTTCACCAGGGAATAGTCTCCCTAGTTACGTTTCCCAGTCTCTTCTGGTTTTGTACGATGGTCACTTCCTGAGTAAGTGTGCCTCAGTTCGTCTGGATCTGACCATACCTTTTCAAATTACTCTGTTGTCAATACTTTTAGAGTTGGGTCCATTTTTCGTTAAGTGGTTGGTCACCTGCCATTACTGTATCGACTTACTTCCCAAACCATAAGTTCTTAAGATGTAGAATGTCACTTAGATGTAGAATGGATTTTAGATACTAGGTAGTCCACCTTCCTGCCCTTAAAGACATATATCCCTTCTAGAACGTCTTTGACAAATGTTTGTTAGTTAATTTGTTTATTCATCAAGTGTTTATTAAACACCTACTATGTGCCAGGCACTGGTTTAGGAATTGAGACTTCAAACATGAACAAAACAGATTAAGGTTGCTGCCTTCATTGTTTGCTACTAGGGTAGACAGACAATATATAAATGTACAAGTTAGTTTAATTTCTGGTAGTAGTAAGTGCTGTGAAGAAAATTAGCAGAAATGGTGTGTATGTGTGTTGGATTGGTGGCATTTTAGATAGAGTTGTCATGGAAGGCTTCTAGGAGGTAATATTGCAGCAGAAACATGAATGGTGAGAAGGAGTCAGCCTTGCAAAGATGTGGAATGAACATTAAGGGGCAGAGATAAAGTGTAAAGCCTCTTAGGTGGGAATAAGAGCATCAGGAAGTGCAAAATTCTTGAGATGGTGAAGAGGAGATTGGTTTGAGATGAAGAGTGGGGGAAGGCAGGGCCAGATTATTTAGGGCCTTGAAGGGCAAAATCTCCTTTTTTTCCTTTGCTTTTGAGATGGAGTTTTGCTCTTGTTGCCCAGGCTGGAGTGCAGTGGCGCGATCTCAGTTTACTGCAACCTCTGCCTCACGTGTTCAAGCGATTCTCCTGACTTAGCCTCTGGAGTAGCTGGGATTACAGGTGTCTGCCACCACACCTGGCTAATTTTTGTATTTCTTTTTTAAGTACAGATGGGGTTTCACCATGTTGGCCAGGCTGATCTTGAACTCCTGACCTCAGGAGATCCGCCCACCGAGGCCTCCCTAAGTGCTAGGATTACAGGCGTGAGATCCCCCACGCCCAACCTCAAGTTTGGATTTTATTGTAAGTGTATTTGGAAACCCTTGGAAAGTTTTAAGGAAGAGAGTAAGTAATTCAATTTGTTGGGAGTTTTTAAAAAAGAGATTGATGACTAAACAGAATGAACTCTTTGGATGTAAGTATAGAAGTTAGGAGACCAGTTAGGGGGCTGTTTCAGGTGGCCAAGAGAAAATACTCAGTCTTCAGTCATCTTCTGTTATTCCTGGTGTTGGGAAATTCTTTGTTCAAAAGGTAGCCCAGTCCTTAGTGGGACCGTAGAGCTTTTCCTTTGTATTGGTCTGGAATCTGTCTCCCTGTGGCTTGTACTGATTTTTACTAATTTTATAGCAAGACAAAAGAAATCTCCCTTTTTCTCCAAAACAGTCTAGCAGCTAAGGCTCTTGTCCTGTTGACTTTTCTCCAGGCCAGACACCTTTGGTTAACTGAGCTGTTTTCTGAAGGAGGTGCTCTCTAGGTCCTTCAGAAATCAGCTCTATTTTTTGTTATGGCTCCTTAAAGTATAGCCACCAGCGCTGTACCTAATGCTCTACCTGTCACCTGACCTGTTTGGATGAGTGAGGAATCATGTACTCCTTTGATGTGGCTGACTTCTGTGGTTTTTGGCAGTCATCTTGTGCTGTTGAGGTGTTTCAAACTACGTTTTGCCTCCCTCTGCCTTCCCATCCTCGATTTCTGTGGTTTTTTTCCCTAAACTAAATGCAGCCTTTTACATTTATTTCTATTTCGTCTTGGTAAATTTCATATTGCTCATTATTCAAGTGTATTGACCTGTTTTTAATCCTGATTCATCATCCAACATGTTCTTCCAGATTTGTGTATTTTATACATATACTGCATTGTACCCTCTAATATTTGCATCATAAATACTTCTAAAAATGCTAACTGCACCAGGAAAAGGGTCCTATGACATTTCCCCAGCAAACTTCCTTCCAGATGGCATGGTGCTGTTAGTGTGTAGTCTTTGAGTTGGGTTGTTTAGCATGTTATGAACCCATTAATTTGTTAAGTATCAATAAAAACAAACTCAAGAAAATAGTATTCAAAAAAATTTTTTTTATTTTTGCAGAAATCAAGATAACAGTGGCACCTCCTGTTAATCTAACAAGTCACAGGTTAGTTTGAAGTAATTTATTTTTGGAAAAACTATACTAGTTTCTTTTTTGTATGTTCACTAAAAGGAAAGTTTGCTGTATTTTAAAATACAAAGACTGGGTCATAGCAGGTAAAAGTAACTTCAGAAAGTAATAAACTCTTGAGCTTAAAACATTTTTCTCTTTCAGATCAGAAATTCTTAGACAGAGGTTCTCATTCTGGGGCATTTTTGCACCCCAGGGGACACTTGGCAATGTTTGGAGACACTTTTTGGTTGTCACAACGTGGGAGGGAGGAGGTTGCTACTGGCATCTAGTGGGTAGAGATTCGGGATGCATGAAACGTAATCCATAGAATAATCCTGTTCAACAAAAGAATGAATCTGGCCAAAAATTAATAGTGCTGGTGTTGGGAAACCTTACATTAATGCCTTAAAGTCTTCTTTCTTACAGTGACTACTGTTAATTCTATTTAAAATGGGTATAAAGAAGAAGAAAGAAATGCAAATTGCTGCGTTGACCATTTGTCATCAGGATCTCGAAACTTTGAAATGTAGGTGACTTCTGATTTCCCTTATTTAATATTTTGCTTTTCTTTTCTTTTCTTCTTTTTTTTTTTATTTTTTGAGATGGAGTATCTCTCTGCTGCCCAGTCTGGAGTGCAGTGGCGTGAACCTGGCTCACTGCAACCTCCGCCTCCCCAGTACAAGGAGTTCTGTGCATCAGCCTCCCGAGTAGCTGGGATTACAGGCACCTGTCACCATGCCTGGCTAATTTTTGTATTTTTATTAGAGACGGGTTTCACCATCTTGGCCAGGCTGGTCTTGAACTCCTGACCTCCACATGCTTTGGCCTCCCAAAGTGCTGGGATTACAGGCATGAGCCACTGCACCCGGCCCAGTATATTTCTTTTCTAGTTTGCAAGCAGAGTATTTTAATCTCTGGGATCCCCTAGCACATAATACTCAAATTCTTTCTAGTTTTCCTTATGTTTTGGATGTAAAACGATTTTCTTAAAATTCTGTCTGCAGACTATGTTTTGCCTGTTGTTTTGGTTTATACATCAAAAATTATGTAGAATGCACAACAAAAGCAAACTTATATTTAACTTATTGATAAATCATTGATTTTTTTTTTCTGTATGTGTTATATAGCTTTTGCTGATGTGGAGGGGAAAAATGTAGCTTCTTTGCTGTTACATTGTGTACAACTCACAGATGGAGTGTCACAAATCCATTATGTTAAACAGGTAAGTCTGAATTGATATTCATGGATGCATTTTTAAGAGTATATGCTGTTAAGGATTTTTAAAAACCACTGACAGTTTTTGGCTCCTAATTATTGCGTATCAGTTTATCATTAATGAATAGGTATTTTTTTTCTTTTCTGTTCATTGTATAATATCCTTTTATTATAAGCAGCAATAGAAGCCATATTCAGGCTTTTGTCATAATTGAGCTGTAAACAGATAAGGTAGAAGATAATTGTGCATACTTCTTTTGTGGAGATAAATTTTTAAATATATGAATCTTCAAAACTTGTTAGCAGGCACATTTAAAAGTTAATTTAAAATATAAAGATTTTACTTATTAGTATTTCAGTATTAGGATTTACCATTTGAGCACGCATAGTTGTTTTTTTTTTTTGAAAAGCAAGTAAATGTATTACTCGTTTTTTAAATAGTGCTGCAACTGTTCTTTACCTTAAGCCATTAACATGTCTGTGATTCTCTGTGGAGGTTGGTCTGGAGGGTAAAGGGAGAGTTGGGGACGTAAGTTTAAAAAGTTAGTAAGTAGTGAAATAGTTGTTTAAATCAGTATCCTTGACAGTGAAGTATGGAAAACACATCACATTATAATTGACACTTTATTTTTTTGAGACAGGGTCTCACTCTTATCCAGGCTGGAGTGCACTGGTGTGATCTTGGCTCAACTGCAGCCTCAACCGCCTGGGCTCAACTGATCCTCCTGCCTCAGCCCCCTGAGTAGCTAGGACTACAGGCATGCTCCACCATGCCTGGCTAATTTTTGTGTGTTTTTTTTTTTTGTAGAGATAGGGTTTTGCCGTGTTGCCCAAGCTGGTCTTGAACTCTCCTGGGCTCAAGTGATCTGCTCACCTCAGCCTCCCAAAGTGCTGGGATTACAGGGGTGAGCCACTGTGCCCAGCAATTGAGACTTTAAAGAGTATCTAACTATGTTACTTTGCTATACTTGATATTAGAAAAATTACTTCACCGTTTTGTATTATAGATTGTGCCTCTACTGGAGAAAGTAGATAAAAATGGCGTGTGTGATCCCACTATTCAGAGTTGTTTGGATATTTTAGCAGGCATTTATCTTTCTTTGAGTCTAAAGAATCCCTTGAAGAAAGTATTGTCAAGGTAAGAAGAAAAGGAAGGGAAGTTGGGTGTTATAAATGTTGAATTTGACCGAAAGTAACAAAGTTCCTTCCCTGGTTTGATAAAACTGAACTGATACAGGTCACAAAAAGTTCATTCATGTGGTTTTTTTCTCTGTTTTCAATGATTAGTTACAGCTTTTTAAAAATATAAAAGGCCTTCTTAGGTCACAGACTTAAAAAACAGGCTTTGGGCTGTAGTTTGCTTACTCCTGGCTCAGTTCATTTACATTTATTGGTTATGTTTAAATGGCATCTTGCTGTTTTTTCCTCTTTTTGTCCTATTTGTTCTTGGTTTAAATATATATTTACGTAGATAACACAGAAATATAGGCTTGATGTAAAAAATTCAAACTATATCAAAGTATACAAAATAAAAAGTAAGGCTTCCATTTCATTGTTTCTGGCTTATCTCACTTTTCTTAGTAAAGATTGTCACTTAACATTTTGGTATTTATCTTTCTAGATGTTTTCTTTGAGGTCAGCATATGTGTGTTACATTCTACTTTTATATATATATATAAATGAGATTTTACTCTACATAATGCTCTGTTTTTGCACTAAAGAATGTCTTAGAGATATTTCCATGTCACATATCCTTTTCAAAAACAAATTATAATAAAAGACACATAACTTAAAACATCAGTCTTAATTTTTTAAAAAAATGAATTCTTTTTATTATTTCTATAGGTTTTTGGGGGACAGGTGGTATTTGGTTACATAATAAGTACATAATATTACATAATAATAATAAGTGGTGATTTCTGAGATTTTGGTGCACACATCACCTGAGCAGTGTATATACTGTACTTAACAATTTGTAGTCTTTTCTCCCTTACCCACTTCTCACTCATTCCTCCGCATCCCCAAAGTCCATTATATCATTCTTAGGGCTTTGCATCCTCATAGCTTAGCTCCCACTTATGAGTGAGAACATACGATGTTTGAGTCTTAACCATTTTTAAGTGTATGTAGTTCAGTAGTGTTAAGTATATTCACATTGCAGTGCAGTGATCTCTAGAACCTTGTTGTCTGCAAAGCTCTAAGATGCTATACCCATTAAGTGACAACTCCCCATTTCCTGCCCAGCCATTGGCAGCTACTTTCCGTTCATGAATTTGATTACCTCATATTAGTAGAATATTTGTATTTATATTTTTGTGACTGACTTATTTCACTTGACATAATGTCCTTAAGGTTCATCCCTGTTACAGCATATGGCAGGATTTTCTTCTCATAAGGCTTAATACTCTGTTGTGTGTATATACTGCGTTTTGTTCATCTTTTCAATGGACATTTGGGTTGCTTCCACTGCTGGGCTCTTGTGAATAATGCTGCTATGAACATGGGTGTGCAAATATCTCTCTGAGATCCTGCTTTCAGTTCTTTTGGATATATACCTAGAAGTGGGATTGCTGGACCATATGGTAATTCTATTTTTAATTTTTTGATCAACTGTCATACTGTTTTCCATATGCAACATTTTACATTCTCGCCAACAGTCCTTACTCTTAACAGCTACAAATATTCCATAATATAAACATACCAAAATTTAAATGTACCATATATATGACACGTATACATCTATATGTGATGTATATTACATGATTTATATTGCATGCTTTAAAGCAATTTAATCACTTCCCCATTGCAGTGATATTCTTAATCATATGTATATGTGTATTTCTCTGAGATAAATTCCAAGATGTGGAACTTCTGGACCAAAAATTAGGCCTGTTGAAATTTTTGATAGATATTGTTAAATTGTACTCCCTGAAACTACCAATTGAGTTAGAGTCCTTGTTTCTTCTTCATGTATTTCTAACATTGGATAATATCAATCTTTAAATCTTCTAAAATCTAATGAGTGAAAATGTTATCATTGTAATTTGCATATCCCAGATTACTAGTGTTATTGAACGTTTTTTCATGTGTGGAGTTTGAGTCACTATTTTTTTTTCAGTACATGTCCTTTGTAAATTTTCTTGTTAGAATGTTTTCTTGGTTTATAAGACTTCTCTATAGATTATATGCCAAATATATTCTTTTGTTACTTGTCTTTAAACTTTCTCATGGTGTCTTGTCTTTACAAAAATTAAAATTTTATTTTGGTTATCAACTCAGCTAATTTGTATGTGTTTTTCTGAGTTTTGTATCTTGCTATGTATACTTTCTTTAATTCAGGATTATTTAAAACATTATTTGCAGGCCTTATACAATTTTTTTTTTTTTTTTTTTTTTTTTGCTTAACCTTTATGTCCATCTGGAATTAAGTTTTGAGTGTAGTGTGAGGTAGGGATTCAATTTAGTTTTCTTTTTTATATGGGGAACCACTTATCCAAACTTGAATAGTCCATCTTTGCCCACATATTTGGAATGCCGCCTCATTGTGTTATATGTTCGTATATAAACATGGGTTTGATTTCTGATTTGGGTCCATTTGTTCCTACACCAACACCACACTTCTATTTACTGTAGTTTGATAATGTGTTTTAATTATGTATCAGTGTAAGTCATCCTTCTAGTGATTCTTCTTATTCTAAATATTCCCATTTTTGAATTCTTTTCTTCTAGAAAAACTTTGAACTGTCCAGTTATATTTAAAACAAAGCCTATCAGTTTTGCTTTAGATTAATTGAGACAAAATTGATATGTTTAATTTATTCATTCGATAAATTTGTATTGACTGCCTACTATGTTTCAGTACTCTTCTAGGAATTGGGGGTAGAATAAATGAAACAGTCTAAGGGGAAGATAGAAAATAGACAAAGTAATTAACATTTATAGGATATTAGATTGGCTTGAGTGCTATGGAGAAAAAGCAGGGAGGGAGGGAAGGGGATATCAAGGATGGGATGAGGGTTACAATTTAAAATATTATGATCACTTCATATAGCTTTGCTCAGATGTGATAAGGTTAATTGAGGTTGACCTGAAAGGGATGGAGCAATGATTATTGGGTATATTTGAGGAACGAGTATTTGGTTGGAGGAAGCAGCAGGAGCAAAGACTGGCATGTCAGAACTGAGCAAGGCCATGTAGCTAGAGCTAAGTGAACAAGGATCAAGATGAGGTCGAGATTGTGATGGGCACCATTTTAAAAATAGAAAAGGAAAAAAAAAAAGATGAGGTTAGGAGCTGATGGTAGGGCCAGATTGTGTAGGGAGGACCTTATAGGTCACTGTAAACACTTTGGCTAATACTATAGCAGAGAAGGATGTAGTTGGAGGCTTTAGGAAGAGAAGTGACATGGTGTTTTAACAGTGTCACTCTACCTGCTCTGTTGAGAATAATCTGGGAGGGGGAGAGAATCATGGTGGAAGCAGGGAGACCAGACAAGAGCTGATAGGCCAGGAAATTCCAGTGATGGTAGTGTGGAGTTGTAATTTTCTGGCTGTGTTTTGAAGGTTTTGTTCAATATTCCCACATTTGTATGATTCTCTTCCCTCCCCACATATTCTGGGGCTATTAGATTGTTAGATTTTTTAATACTTGTTTCTTTTTCTAGCTCACTAAATAGCCTACCTGAATTTTTTCTGACTTCGGCTATACACAGTTTTACTTCTCGTCTTCAGGAAGAATTGAATACTACTGACTTATACTCTTATAGGAAAGTAATTGACAATATATCTTCCTGTATGGAGAACTTTAACTTAGGTAAGGCAGCACTTTTCTAGTCCTTTTTCTGGCTGACCCTTCTCATCACATCATAGTTTTAAAATGATACTGATTTTGATCATGAAACTCCTTATCAGTGTTCATTTTTTCCTCTACAGGTAGAGCAAGTATTAATAATCTGCTTAAAAATGGTAAGTCCTATTTATTTTGTTCCATGAGTTGATGGCTTGCATGAGTCATTTTGGAACTGGCTCTTTTAAGTTTCTTGACAATAGGTAGAGCATTGTAGATAACTAAGGTCCATCATGCTCCTTCGTTTTAAATTTTTACTTCTCTATCATGATATCATTTTAGGTAACAGCGATATAAAAGATTTTCTTTTATTGAAGTCGAAGTTCACAGTTTTAAATTCTGGTTTGTCATATTCTTTTTGTTTCAGTGCTTCGTTTTCTGCAGAAGAGTTTAATTGAAATCCTGGAAGAAAATAGGCAAGTGCTATATGTTGGCATTTGTGTGTGCACACTAGCAGTTGTACATTGTCTTTGTACAAAGAAAAATTTAAAAGTCTCAGAATGTGGTATTTTCATCCCTCTTTATTAATATTATTACTCCTATTTTTTTTTTTGAGACAGTGTCTTTCTTTGTCACCCAGGTTGGAGTACAGTGGTATGATCATAGCTCATTGCAGCTTCAACCTCCTGGGCTCAAGTGTTCCTATCACCTCAGCCTCTCTAGTAGGTGCAACTACAGGCATGCACCACCACACGTAATTTTTGTATTTTTTTGGAGACAGAGTCTCACTGTGTTGCCCAGGCTGGTCTTCAACTCTTAGGTGCAAGTAATCTACCCACCTTGGCCTCCCAAAGTGTTGGGATTACAGGCGTTAGCTACTATGCCCAGCCCTCTCTCCATTAATATTAGACCCGATTATTTAAATGTATTTTTTAGAGGTTTGATGTTTAATTTTAATAAATACAAAATTTTAATTAAAATTTATTAAAATATTTAAATGAAAATTTAAAAGTGTAATAAATTGTTATGAGAATAAATGAAAGAACTCTTTTCCTCACCTGAGCATGTTCCTTTTTCATAGCATCCTGTTTTTATTTCATGACTGAAATATCCTCTGTTATTTCTTTGAGGATATATTAACGATAGTTTCTTCGTTTTTTTTAATGTCATTTTTATGTAGTCTCTGTTTCTTCCAAGTTGCTTTTATCTGTTTGCTGGTTTTGTTCAGGATGTTTCCTACTAGAAGCTTTCCTCAGAAGTCTGGTGATCCTTGGCTGGGCAATTATGTGTATCTGCCTATCTGTCTGTCTATCTGACTATATATAAACTTTTTTTTCTTTGTGACGGAGTCTTGCTCTGTTGCCCAGGCTTGAGTGCAGTGGCACAATCTTGGCTCACTGTACCTCTGCCTCCCCAGGTTCAACTGATAATCCCACCTCAGTCTCCCAAGTAGCTGGGACTACAGGTGCATGCCCCCATGCTTGGCTAATTTTTTTTTTTAATTTAAATCTTTTGTAGGGATTAGGTCTCACTGTAATGCCTGGGCTACTCTTGAACTCATTGGCTCAAGTGATCCTCCCTCCTTGGCTCCCAAAGTGCTTGGATTGTAGACATGAGCTACCGTGCCCAGCCAGGGTAGTCATATTTAATAATGGGACACTGAGAATTGATTTGAATGTCTGTGCCTGTGGGTGGAGTTGACTGCAGGTTTTATTGTAGGCTAGTCTGTACTTTTTCTTGGGGGAACTCATTCTTGGGGAAACCTAAAGTTGTTAGTATTTTTAGGCCTTTTTGCTTAGGTACTGGATTTACCATGGAAGAATCTTCCAAACCATTGTCTTAATATTCTAGTTGCTGAATGAGGGAAGAAGCCTGAGGTCTCAGCATTTGGCATGCATTGTGCATATGTTTACCTAATTCTCCTTTTTGGAATATGTTGCTGCCTTATCGGTGTGTGCTATCTTCCTCTCCAGACACCTGTTGTACTTTCTCTAAAGATAAACAAGTTGTCTGCTGGCTTGGAGGTATTCAGTCTTCATGTTTTCAATCCTACATTTACCTCCACATCAAGGAATACCTAGTGCCAACAGTTTCTGAGCTATTTGGGACTCTACAAATCAAGTGGCTTCTGGGCTTATTCCCTGGCTTAGTATCCACATTTCTTTTTTTTTTTTTTTGAGATGGAGTTTCGCTCTTGTTGCCTGGGCTGGAGTGCAATAGTGCGATCTTGGCTCACTGCAAACTCCGCCTCCCAGGTTCAAGTGATTCTCCTGCCTCAGCCTTAACCACATGTTGTTAATCCGTCTGTCAGTGGACATTTGGTCTCTTTCTACCTTTTGACTGTTGTGAATAATGCTGCTATAAACATTGGTGTATAAGTATATGTATCTTTGAGTCTCTGCTTTCAGCTGTTGTGGGTATATACATAGAAGTGGAATCATAAAATAATTCTGTTTTTAACTTTTTGAGGAACTACCAAGTTGTTTTTCCTGACTTTTGCCTTAATAGGATTATTCTGTGTTTTGCTGTGTTGAGAACTGACTGAGAGGGACAAGGAGAGAAGCTGCGAGACCAGTTAGGAGGCTATGGCAATAACCAAAGGGAGAGATGAGAGTGGCTCAGGCCAAGATGTAGCAGTGGAGTTGATCTGATTTTAGATGTATTTTGAAGGTAGAACCAACAGGATTTTCTTATAGATGGGATGGAGAGGAGAGAGGGCAAGGGTGATTGCAATGTTTTTGTAGGATGAAGATCCAGCAGGTACAGCAGATTTGGAGTTGAAGTTAAGTTCACTCATTTAGAGATGTCTGTTAGACATCCAAGTAAAAATACTAGGAAGTTAGATATACCAGGAAGGAATTAGAAAGGTCAGTGTTAGAGTTAAAAATTTGGGAATTATCAGCATGTAGATTATAATTTCAAGCTAATGAGCTAAAAGAGATCAGCAAGGGAGAGAATTAGATGGAGAAAAGAAGAGGAATAAAGACTGAATCCTGGGGATTCCTAGCATAAAAAGATCAGGGAGAAGAGGTTGATTTAGTCAAGGTAGCTGAGAAGGAGTGTTGGTGAAATAGGTGAAAATCTAGGAGAGCCTGGCATTTTAGAAGTCAGGGAGGGGCTGGGCATGGTGGCTCACCCCTGTAATCCCAACACTTTGGGAGGACAAGGTGGGCTGATCACTTGAGGTCAGGAGTTTGAGACCAACCTAACCAACATGGAGAAACCCCCATCTCTACTAAAAATATAAACATTAGCCAGGCAGGATGGCATGCCTGTAATCCCAGCTACTCAGGAGGATGAGGCAGGAGAATCGCTTGAACCTCAGAGGCAGAGGTTGCAGTGAGTCCAGATTGCGCCACTGCACTCCTGGGAAACAGAGCGAGAGTCTGTCTCAAAAAAAAAAAAAAGCTAGGGAGAAAAAATATATCAACATTGAGGGAGTGTTCAAGTCTGTAAGTTCTGTCATTTATTCTTTTTTTTTTTTTTTTGAAAGAAAGGAAAAGAGAGGAAAGAAAGTGAGAGTGAAAGAAAGAAAAAAAAGAATGTACGAGAGAAAGAAAGAGGAAGAAAAAGAGGGAGAGAGAACAGGATTCTTGTTCTACTGCCCAGG